>APFE031747067.1:11050-48774 GCA_000404065.3 Pinus taeda
TGGAAACCCCAAATTTTGGGCGCCGCATGGAAACCCCAAATTTTGGGTGCCAGGTGGAAACCCCAAATTTGGGCGCGGTATGGAAACCCCAAATTTTGGGCGCCGGGTGTAAACCCCAAATTTTGGGCACCGAGGCGCCGCATGGAAACCTCAAATTTTGGGCGCTGGGTGGAAACCCCAAATTTTGGGCGCCGCATGGAAAAGCCAAATTTTGAACGCTGGGTGAAAACCCCAAATTTTTTGCGCCACATGCAAACCCCAAATTTTTGGCACCGGGTGGAATCCCCAAATTTGGGCGCGGCATGGAAACCCCAATTTTTGGGCTCCAGGTGGAAACCCCAAATTTTGGGCACCGTTTGGAAACCCCAAATTTCGGCGCGGGGTGTAAACCCCAAATTTTGGGCGCCGGGTCGAAACCCCAAATTTTAAGCACCGCATGGAAACCGCAAATTTTGGTTGCCCTGTGGAAACCCCAAATTTTGGGCGTCGCATGGAAAAACCAAATTTTGGGCACCGGGTGGAAAACTCAAATTTTGGGCGCCGGGGCGCCGCATGGAAACACCAATTTTGGGCGACAGGGCGCCGAATGGAAACCCAAAATTTTGGGCGCACGGTGGAAACCCCAAATTTTGGGCGCCGCATGGAAACCCCAAATTTTGGGTGCCGAGTGGAAACCCCAAATTTGGTCGTGACATGGAAACCCAAAATTATGGGCACCGGGTGGAAACCCCAAATTTTGAGCGCCGCATGGAAACCCCAAATTTTGGGCGCCGGGTAGAAACTCCAAATTTTGGGCACCGGGAAGAAACCCCAAATATTGGGCGCAGCATGGAAACCCCAAATTTTGGGCGCCGGGTGGAAACCCCAAATTTTGGGCGCGGGGGAGCCGCATGGAAACACCAAATTTTTGGCGCTCGGTGGAAACCCCAAATTTTGGCCGCCAAGTGGAAACCCCAAATTTTGGGCGCCGCATGGAAACCCCAAATTTTAGGCGCCAGGTGGAAACCCCAAAATTTGGGTGGTAGGTGGAAACCCCAAATTTTGGGCGCCGCATGGAAACCCAAAATTTTGGGTGCCGAGTGGAAACCCCAAATTTTGGGCGCTGGGGGAAACCCCAAATTTTGGGCGCTGGGTGTGTTAGCGCTTGGAATTCACCTAGGCTGAGATAGACAAACTCTCAAGGCTACATCAAACCATTTCACCTCGTAGCTAGCCCTACGAGGTATGAGAAGGCTCTCTCGGGTCAAAACTCGATGGATTTTGTCAATAAGATGAGTTGACCATTTAGGAACAAGGATTTTAGGCTAGTAAACTGATATGAGGGATTGGCTTAGAGTTTTTGGATTTTTTGGTGGCGATTGGAGGGAGTGCAATTCAGGGTGTGGGGATTGAGCTCAGTTTTTGCAGGTGATTCCTTGGGGCAAGGTAGGAATCTATGCTGATGCCTTTAGTTGAAAGAGATGATCAGGGAGGAAAGGAGAAAAGCTAAAGAGGGCAAACAATGAATTTGAATCCTCTCTAGACGGCGGAAAACATAAAATTTAAACAAAATTGAAAGCTGAGCATGGTATGCATGAATTCAAACTTTATCACTTCGTTTGTTTAAATAGCAGCAAGAGATTAAGGAATGGAACACATAAACACACTTACAATAACAGTAGGAAGCACACCATCAACATAATAATCCACAAGAATCCACAATGAAGTCTGCAAAACCATGGCCTTCCTTTTTCCTCAAATTGCAGAAAATACAAGTCAATAATACAATAGCACTTCTCCCTCTAGAGTCCAACCTTCCAACCTCTCAAAATGACTAAGAGACCACATAATATAGGCAAGCTAACCTCTTCCCTTGCCTCTAGGGGTCGAGCTCATTCTTCTAGGAGCATTTTGAACTAATTCCAAACTAAGCACTAGATAATAGGCAGCTCAACAACTTGCCTCTATTACTTAGCTAACTGATTCATGCATTAATTATTCACTTTTTACATCAAGGAAGCTTCTAGAAGGGTAAAGAGAGATAAAATCTATCAAAGTGCCGTGAAAATATTACATTTATCCATCATCTACAAGTAAAAATGGTCAACCATAGTCAAAACAGTGTTTTTTCACAAAAAAGGTCAATTCTGGCAAAGTTGGCTCTCACTGCCGCGCCCCCTGGCTCTCACTACCGTGCCCCTTTGCAGCAACTTTTGAGTGGGTTCCACTGGTCCAAATCAGGTGAAAGATGGCTCATTGGAAAGCTTGGTCTGTCTACTTTCCATCCCAAGTGAAATTTCTGAATTTGGAGTTTTTTTGCCCCCTAAAAAACCATTTCTCCCAAGGTCACTTTTTGCAACTCAAAAAGTGGGCAGAAAGTCATTTTTTTGATGTATTTTGAGCTTTTGGAGGCTCAAATCTCAAAATCAGGCTTCTCCCAAGTATTGGTAATTTTTCTCTTTGCATGCCCTTTCCAAAAATGCCAAGTTTTCAAAATTCCGAGCAGTCCTCCAAAATAGTCGCGCTTGGAACGCGGCGTTTCAATTGGCCAAAACCTGTAAATTGCACAAAAAATTCACAAATGACAAAATTTTCTCCAAATTTCTTGAAATTTGGGTTGGGAGTCCCCAATCAAGTACTATTCTCATTCAAATAAGCTTTGGCCAAAATTTGGAGTGGATCGAGCGTTTTCCTTCGTTTTTGTGTTTTGGCCAACCGTCCTTGGAGCACCTTCATTCTCGCCGGTATTTTTGACATTTCTTTAAAACCATGACACCAGTGCAAAAAGTGAAAGAGGTTTTTTTTCTTCGGCACGTTTTGGACAAAAACCTCTCTCAGTTTTCGAAAATTCATCTCTGACTGCTCTGAAACATCATTTGAGTGAAACTTGCCCTGATGTGTGAAACAAGGAATTTGGTCGAAATGAAGCGAAATGAAGGGGATAGGGGGCTTCTAATTCTTGGGGAAATTTTTGGGAGTGGGGAGGGATGTTAGGCAGCAGGGGAAAGTAGAATCTCAGAGATTGAGTTAGGGGAAAGGGTCCAAAAGGGAAAATCACAGGCCAAACCTAGAAAATTGCGAGGTTGTAGCTAGAAACTAGGGTTTGTGCAAAAATGAGGAATTTGGGGAATTTGAGTGTTGGGAAGTGTATGATATGGTACTTTAAGGATAGGGGAAGGTGTATGAACATCAGGAAACAAGTTTTTCCATTGATCTGACCATCCAAGAGAAATTGGTTTCAAAACCCTAGGAGAGGGAAATGAACTTGCCAAGGCACAACTGAAGCATGAACAAGGTGTAAAATGACTCATTAGACACTGACATGATACTGAAAACCCTATGAATGATGATAGACTCAGCTAAATGATGACATAGACGACCATTTGGACAACTTTAGAAGGAGTGAAAGCAAACCCTAGACCTAATGTCTAGTGACCAAATTTTGCTTGAAGACTCACTGAAATGACAAAATTTGACCTTGACACTTCAAAATCACTATGTAAGAGCACATTTGATCACTGGAGGAAGGCTGTAAAGACTGACACTAACAGGTCTGAATCACCAACATGCAATTGAAAGAAAATATGAAAATGGATGCATGGCGACACTTAGTGAAAGTAGAAGCGATTGACAGTGCATGCAAACATGAATGAAAGATTCAATAAATAGATCAACATGCATGTGGGTGAGGCGAGTCGCCGAATTGACGACCTTTCGTGAAAAACAGCGTCATGCATGCGACAACAGTGAGATAACAATGAAAAATGAAACAGTGCTAGGAAAAGCTAGTATGTATCAAAACAATAGCAAGCGTTCACTGAAATCAAGCAGACAGTTCTGAAGTGAAATGCAAAAAGCTCTAGAAATGCAACACAAGTCATGGAAAGCGAGCTTACCCCGAAACAGTTGAGTTGAATGTGCCGATAGCAACTAGATGTGATGTGGGATGTCAGAGCTGCAAGGTTGAAGTGAGGAACGAGCTTTGCAGTGTCCGGTTTATGAGTTTTGATAACATCGAGGTTGTGACGCACATGCCACAAATCTAGGGAAAGCAACGCTTGGTAGGAGGTTTTTGAAATGATCCTTGCATGTAACCTCCAACCGCTAAACATAGATCCCTGAAACAATGGATGCCTTTGCATGCTGCCTTGGGAGAAGCATCCCATACATGCAAGTCAATTTTGCTCGGTCCCAGAGGGAACCGGTCAACTCAGCTACACATACAAGAGACTACTCGATTGCTGGGAGAAAATGTGCATTTCTCGCTGGGAGTTGGGCTGCCTGCCTAGGAGATTTGTGCAATTTTTAGGCTAAGCAGTTGATTGCTACCCAGATTTATGCAAATTCTGGGTTGAGTAGCCCTGTTGGGGAAAATTACACAATTTTCATTGTGAGTGTTGACTGCCAGAATTGCGCAATTCTAGACCCCAGCAGGGTGCCAGTCAGGATTGCGCAATTTCTGGAGGGAAGGTTGGTTTCCCTCCAAAATTAGGCAATTTCTTGGGGGAGCTACTCAGCCTGCAACTAGACCAAGTCCGGGTGATCAACTTGTGAGGGGAATGCATTGAGCTATGATTGACAAGATGCCTTTGTGCAAGCAAAACAATGAAACCTATGAACTTGATGATGCAAGGCAAGTTGTTGTGAAAAGTTGGAAGGGAGGCTCCAAAAAGAAACTAAGGAGAAATTTTGGAGGGTGGTTGTAGCCCCTACAAGATGTTCATAGCTAGCTCTTCAGACTCTTTTTTCTATAGTCTTTTTGAACATTATTCCAAAGAAACATCTAGTTATGGTTCATCCATAAACCATAGTTATGGCTTAAACACATAAAACGCTTGTCTTCAACAAAACTTTTCTTTGGGTTATCCACAAACCAATTGTTATGGGTTAATCACACAAAACCCTTCTCTTCATTGGCTCATATTAAAAAAAAGTTTCTAAGGAGAGAACTTGATGCAATGGGGACTATTTCTTCCTCCAGGGGAAGGATTGATCTGAATGGAAAGTGATATCAACCCATGGTATTGAATAATGTAATTCTACAAGACACTGAAAATACTATAAATAATGGGCCTCACCTTTCACAAGGATAGATTCTTCTCAATGATGTAGCAATAAAAGGTTTTTCTTATCAATTAATAAAGAATTGGATTCTATTTTTTCATATTATCTTGTTCTCTCTCCTTTTTTCCAGTGTTTTTTGGTGTTTTTTCAGGAATGTATGTTAGTTTTTGTAGCATCATATGTGTTCTAGCCATGAAATTTGGTGGAGAGGCTAGAATACATGAGATCTCCAAAACCTGGAAATCGTTTCTGGAAATTCTGCCCATAAATGACTTAATTACACTATTAGTGAGTTTTTAAATATTTTCTAAGTCTAAACTTAAGGAATATGAATAATTAATCCTAATTAATTAAGTCAAGGCATGAATGATCTAGAAACTCACACAAGTCAACTTCAAGTTAATCCTATCCATTGATTAAAATTTAATCTTGGTCTTTGGAGTCCCAACATAGGATTATAAGAAGAAGTCGATGGGCACTTAGAGAAGACATCTGGAGAGTTAGATTTCATGAGTAGATCGATTTCTAGAGTAGCAAAAGTCAATTGTCGAGGAGAGAGAGCCAGTGAGATTGAAGAAATGAGTGAGGGGCAAAGACAATGATCTGGAGGAAATATTTTCCAAATTTGAAGAGGCAACAACAAGTGAGTCGAATTATCCTAGAGAAGCAGCACTCAGCGGAAACGCAATTGCTTCAATCAGAGAGTTTGATTTGGAGAGAAGAAAAATGGTTATCAATTCTAAAGGTCAGGAAGGAGTCCCAAGGGTCAGAGGGACGATTTTCTCAGCATCCAGAGGTAGAATGACTTCATGATAGCCCAGTCCAAAGCAATTCATCTAGCCAGCTATGCAAAGTAGTGCAGAGGTTGACATAGAGCTCCAAGAGGCCAAGTTTTGATAGGGAAAAATGAGCGGGAGATTGCTTATGGAAGACGGATAATTCCCTTTAGTATTTTTCTCAGATTTTCTTATTGTTTGGATAGCCAGTTGGGCTTCCATAAATGTACTCATATTTCACTTTTGAGTAATAAAATAAAACCCTCACTGCTGCATTGGTTTTCCCAAGTTGCGTTTTTCCAGGGACATTGGTCCAAAAATAATTGTGTAATTTTTATGTGTGTGTGCTAACATTTCTTCAAGCGTTTATTCTTCCACAATTTTATTTGTGTAGGTTGCAATGTAAGTTATTCATTATTTGTTGTAGGAAACAGTAAATAAATTGTTAAATTAAAATAACAATTAGGTGAATAATTTCGAGTTGCTACAATAAGATTCTAGGTTTTAGAATTTTCACAATGTATTTAGTTCAAACAAACTTTTATCGTTGTTTACATGCATAGTTTCATGGTAGGCATCTCAGCCTTCAAGTCCCTTGGATCTTAGCCCCAAGATCTAGATCAAAGTACCAACTAGGCAAAAAAAGTATCAAGATATATTGGTATCAAGAGTTTGTGATGGGGGTTACTCAAGGTACTACCCGACACCTAACACTTGATACTCAATACCTCAATAGCCATCATCCTAATAAGTTGGTACCGCAATAGTTCAAAGGTTGATAGCGAGGAGTCTCTATACTCTGAAATTTAATAGCATGAGGCCTAATAGTTGATGTTTGATAATGAACCATCAACTGATGGATCAATGTTTGTTAATTCATAGAAATTTCGGGATCTGTTAGTATTGGGTGTTCACAATAGAACATTATTTAATGTATCCTTGATACCCAAATCTTGATATCTCAATAGCTCGATACTCTCACCCTTTGATAATGAACTATCAAATGTTGGGTAAAATCCCTGTTAACCATTGAAATTGTCAGGATCTATCAATATCGAAGATTTGTGATTGGGGGATTATTCATTGTATTTGTAACACCTAACTCCAAATATCTCAACATTATGACACTTTCACCTACTTTGATAGCGCACCAACAACTATTGAGAATCATTTCCATTAGATGATGGATGTTTAGATGATGTCAAATTCAAGAGTTCACAAAATAATTTGTTTAAATTGTTCTTGACTCCCAATACCCAAAATACTGACAGCCCAAGATCCTGACCTCCAAACTTAAGCTCCTTCTTGGCTAAGTTCTTGGTCGCAACCCCTTATTGGACCATATGACTAAGCGTTTGGGAAAAAACCTCTAATCCTCAAATTTACAAAACTTCCACTAAGAAATCCCTAAAACTCTAAGGTTCATCTTTCAATTTTCAATACTCTCACTAGGATCATAGGCCAATTTCAGAGGATTCAAACTAACTCTAATAAGGAAGAAAATTTTTCGATAACCTTTCTAAAACTCTCACTAGGATTGCAGGCCAATTTCAGAGGATTGAAAGTAACTCTAACAAGGAAGAAAAGTTTTTGAAATACACTTGAAGGCTCATAAGTATTATCCAACCTATGAAGGCATTCTAGTCATTGTCTTTAACAAGGCACATTCACAATGAAATACGTAAAATGGCTACTGGCTAAACATTCTAAATTTCACCCAACTAGGGGAGAAGATTACTCTCATTCCTTTGGGTT
This sequence comes from Pinus taeda, assembly GCA_000404065.3. Lineage (NCBI taxonomy): Eukaryota > Viridiplantae > Streptophyta > Pinopsida > Pinales > Pinaceae > Pinus > Pinus taeda. The sequence continues at coordinate 18,625 of APFE031747067.1, forward strand.
ATGACCACCAACATCACACTAACAACTACGAATCTTATAAATAGATGGGCCAACATTCTAGCTTATCTCTATAGGAAACCAAGTCTCACCTCATTAATCATCCTAGAAGTCTTCTCAATTCAACAAGGATGAAACCAAACTGTTCCATTCCATAATTGGAATAGTAAGGCTAGTCACACTAATAGAAAACAAGAACCCTATGCTTGAGTAAACACTTTGATTCTTTCTATATTCAAGCTTCTGTGATCCATAATGTATTCAAGCTGATTTGATTATTTTTTCCCAACACAATATATGTATCATAACCATCATAGGAAAACATAATTTAGGGGAAAACTTCTACATGCAACACTCATTCATAAAAATAGTAAAAAGTAAGAACCAAGCGCAATTGTGCATTGATTCAACTCATCATCACATCATACTCAATGATCAAGTATAACAACCTTCATGAAGCAATAAACAAAAATATTATTGCATTAACAAAAAGATAATACACTTATCTAAGTGAGAATAATTTGTTGAAAACTAAAGAAGGGAGAGCCATTGAGCCATTCTCCACCCAACCGCAACTACCCTATAGTAAGGAGAACGAATTAGCCACAACTAAGGCATTAGATATGCCTTAACGGAAATACTCACTTAGATTTGGAGTTACCTTTAGTGCGACTTTCTGGAAGCTTTTATGGTAGGTTTTTCCGGTCTAATTTCTCTAAAATCCAATAGGAATTTATTGAAATCACAAGCTTGATGGGTAATCCTGTGCAATCGAAGTGCCCTAGAGGTTTTCTAGGGTGCTGAATCCATACATACAATAAAAAAAACTAGTTTAAATAACACAAATCAAGATTTCACCTCAAATTTTTCCACCGGATTCCGGCGCCGGAAAATTCAAAAAGTCGCACTAAAGACAACTCCTTTAAATTTCAACTAAATTAAAACCAAAATAGAATACACAAAAACCATTAGTAAATTATTACTCAATCTATCAAATAAATAATGAATTTGGGCTATTAACATTTAGAGTATGGCCACTATGTGCCTTCCTTTTATTAGTGCTTTAGATGCTAATTTAAGACCAAATTCCTTTTATTAGTGCTTTACATGCTAATTTAAAACCAAATATCTAGAAAATCTTCTTGCCCCTAGCTTAATTTCCGTCGCTGCATGAAATTTTCACGCCAAGCTATGAAAGGGGAGAGACGGAATCTTTGCATGTACATAATGAATCTTTGCACCCGGAAATGAAATGAATAATGAACGAACTGTGGTGACTTTGTTGGGTTGGCATATGCCTAAATCATAGGGTATGATGATGTCACCGATCACATGGTCACCGTTGTTTTGGTTTCTTTGTTTGAACTTCTATTGTACTTCATATGGATCTTAACCAGTTGGCCTGCAGACATGAGAGACAGCTCTCCAGCCAAAAATGCCCCTCCGACAATTCTCGCCAACCTCTGAGCATTCGCCCCAAGAGATTCCACGTTAGCTCCTTTCACTCCAAGCATATTCAGGCAAGCAGCTTTTGAAGCCCACTGTGTTCCACCTCCTACTGTTCCCACCTGCAACAAAACCAAGCAAAGCAATTGCCAATTCACCTCAAATTCTTCTTTATAACTACTCAAATCAAAACCTGAATGGAAATAGACCTTCGTTGATGCTTTTCTTCACTTACATTACCTCACCCAAAGAATGTACTAAAAACAGATTAATGAGTGTAACTTTACATACCTCAATACAAGGCATCGTGACCGAAACATGCAGATCCTTGCCACCTTTAGATGCCTCCATCATTGTAATGCAATGGGAGCTCTCAATGTTCTGGGCAGGATCTTGGCTTGTTGCAATAAACACAGCAGAGACGATATTGGATGCATGGGCATTGAGGCCACCCATGGCACTAGCCAGTGTAGATCTAGTTAAGTTCTTGAGCATGTTCAATTCTAACAAAGTTGGAACGGTGGTTTTCAAGACCTTGCTAACAACTGCCTCAGTGATGACAACCTCACACACCACTAATTTTCCATGCCTTTCAATCTAGTTTACAGCTGTGGGCTTTTTGTCCGCACAAAAATTACCTAATTACGGGCCAAAAGAATTATATTAAACAAAACTTTCAACAACACAATGAAAAAAAAGGCGACCAAAGAATGCACAGTGATTTAAGAGTCCACAGAACTAGTGATATTAGGATGATCCAAAACCCAAATTCCAATCAGAATTGTTAAGATTTGCATGGCCTAGAGAGACTCGCTAGAAACACTGATAACATCCATATCAAGGAACTCTTTCTGAAGGAAATCTAAAACATTCTGCACGCCCTTGGACACCATATTCATCCCCATGGCATCTCCAGTGGAACAACAAAACCTCATGTACAGATTCCTTCCTGCAATTGCGCACTTGATTCCTTGCAGTCTGGAAAATCTGCTGGTGATGTTATTACATGCACAAGAACATCAGATCACTACTCACAAAATGGTTACTTGCTCGTATACAACAATCTGATTCTCTTAAATCATTGATAGATTGATAATAGCATATCACAACATAGCATTAAGGGATTTTGGAGCGATAAAACTATTAGTGTGTGTACGCATGTGATCAAAAAGAACAAAAAATAATTTGTATCACCATACATGTTGAAGATGAGAGATAAGCCTTTGTAGTTATTGGGATGTTCCAAGTAAAACTTGAGTTGTGCAACTCTCCTAGCAGTGGGGAATTGAACAACAGGAGCCCTAGTCATGCAATCTCTAAGAAGAATGCTTGTAGCACCCCCAGACATATGAATGGCCTTACAACCTCTGTTGGTGTTGGCCACCAGGCAGCCCTCGGTGGTGGCCATGGGAACCATGATTTGAAAGCCATCGAGCAAAAGAGGCCCAACAACACCCACAGGAATCTGCACATATCCAAGAAGCAATTCATAGCATTTCCAGAGGATGGATCCATAATCAAATCCATCCAAGGGCAACCCATCCAGACATCTGCCAGTTGTCATCTCTAAAGCCCTTCTTCTCACCGAAGCAGCTCTCCTGCAGTCTCCCCCAAGTGTCGATTCTAGGGAATAAGAAGCCACTTTGCCACAGCTCATAGTAGCTGCAATATCTTCATCCTCATTATCTCCCACCAATGATGTTAATATCGTTGCATCCCCTTTTGGCTGTTGCGGCACTTGAGGGTGAGAGGGCTGATCAGGCTTAATAACAACAACTCCCAGTTCTTCACTAGGAGGAGCACTCATGAGCTCCTCCTCCTTCCCATTCTTTACCTGATCAAAGTCATGATCCCAGGAATTTGGCCCCTCACCGCCATTGATCTTGGAGGTGGTGATAAAATTTTGGACATAATCAATGCCAAAGAATCTGATCAAGTATATGAAGGAGGCAAGCTGAGCAACAATGGCAACCATCTCCCCAAGGCTTATCACATGAAGAAGAGCCCTCGATGTTGTCGTTTTCTCCCTCCATCTCTTCATGAGAAAATAGGAGGTAGTTAAAAACAAGACAAAGAACACCTTGTTCATAATTCCCACAGGCAGTGGCAAAGCATCAGATGGCTTTGGGTTTGAATCGCTATAATTTTTACCATTTGTTGGAACTACTACACCTACAAGCGGACTCTTATTTAGAGCATGGGATTGCATGCAAGCATACTCCTAGTTAAAGCATGCAACTACTACACATCTACATGCGGAATCTTAGTTAAAGCATGGGATTGCATGCAAGATTCCTTTTGCATGATTTACTCCTTGATTTGCTCCTTCTTTAACTCCGCAACTGACTAGTTATCTCCGGAACTTGTTGTAGGTGTTGAGTCTTCTCATTGATCACCACTATAGTTCATTACCTTGGGACCTTCACCCAGTAATGCTATATCATGAGCATTGTAACATATTTTCTAATGAATCATTATTTTCTTCTTTTGATTTTCTTTTAGTGTTTTTGCTCTACAAAGTTGTGTGTTCAACCTTTACTAACTAGATTCATCTGTGTAGGTTTTCTAACACATTTACATGGTATCAGAGCCCACAGGTTGCTAGATAAAAGGCGCACCAGTACTTTATTTTGCAGGTATTACAGCTCGGAGATTGAAGATTGACAAAAAAATGGAGTTTCCCAAAGCATCAATCCTAACATTGTACAACTATCACGAATGGAAGGACCAAATGGCTCGATACCTTCGTCAAAAAGTGTTGTACAGGATTACCATGGCTGCAGAAGTGGAACCCACTTCAACCATAGAGAAATCCAAGTACCTCAACCATATGGATGAGGCCCACGGATCCATATGCATGTGCATCTCTCCAGAATTGTAGTTTCATCTATCTGCCTGCAATACTCCCAATGAGATTTGGAAAAAGGTTGAAGATCTCTACGGGAAACAGGATGAGATGAAAGGACATATGCTCAAAGTGGAGTTGCTGTCATTGGATCCACGGAACTATGATAGAATTCAAGACTTCTTCACCAAATATAATGATCTATTTCTGCAACTCAAGGGTTGTGGAATTGAAAAATCCAAGGAGGAGAGTCGCCAAATTCTCTCTATTATGTCAAAGCTCGGACTGAAATACTCCGTCTTTGTGTTTACATTTCATTCAGTAAGGCTCGCAACAGGTAAATCCTACACTATGCCTTCTCTCAAAGAATTTATGGTGTCCCTTATTTTTGAGCAAGATAAACTCATTAGCATGGGGAAAATCAAACCTCCAAAAGCGCATGCACTTGCTCTGCATGATAGCAGCCACAATAAACATCACAGATCTGATTCAAGTCAGAAAAATCAGCAGCAAAAAGACAAGGAAAAAGCACATTCCCATCCAAAGAAGGAAGGGTACACCAAGCCCTTCAATGACTCCTCCGGCTCGAGAAATGAGAAAGGGAAGAAAGGAAACAGATGCACCTATTATCAAAGAGGATTCCATCCAGAATCCTCTTGCATGAAGAAACAAATTGACCAAATGGCAGAAATCGTTCAGAAGCACAACCTTGGGGATCACATCCCTCAGGGTGCCAAGAAGAAAACTGAGGATCCTCCACACGGGAGAGGTAATAATTTTCATGGTTTAGTTGCAATTAATTCTTCTCCTGATGCATGGATTATAGATTCTGGTGAATCACATCATATGGTTGCTGGAAAGGAAGTCTATTCCTCTTTGGATGCATGGAAAGGACCTCCCATCCTCATGGGATATGACTCACCTATTGAGGTCACTGGAAAAGGTAGAGTGGAACTTTTACATGGAAGCTTTGAAGATGTGCTTCATGTTCCAAAATTTTCGGTAAACCTGCTTTCAGTTTATCAGATCACTCATTCTGGCACCAAAAAGAGAGTGGAATTCACTCCAGATGCAGTAAACATATATGATTTACATAGCAGCGCCAAAATTGCAACTAGTGAGGTAAACAATGGAGCCAGACTGTATACATTTTCTGAATTCCTTGAATCTGAATCCTCCTTATTACTTACACATGCTGATGATAGTAGTAGGCTTTGGCATGAAAGGTTTGGTCACTTAAATTACAGGTATGTGCAGCAGCTAAGCAAGAATGAGATGGTGGAACGCTTGCCAAATATCAGTTTCTCCGAAGGAGTTTGTGAAGGGTGTGTTCTTGGCAAATATCCCAGAGAAAAGTTTGACACCGGCAAGACTCACAGAGCATCTTCTCCTCTAGATCTGATCCATAGTGATCTCATGGGGCCCTTTCCTCATCCTTCCATCAACAAAGCAAGGTATGTGCTTACAATTATTGATGATTTCTCACGGTATACTTGGGTGTATCTTCTTAGGAACAAATCTGAAGTTTTTAAGCACTTTGAAGATTTCAAAGCACTAGTTGAGACAAAATCAGAGAGAAAGATCAAAGCCCTCCATACATACAATGGGGGGGAATATGTTAACACAGCGCTTCGGAACCTTTTCCTTCAGTCTGGCATACAGTTGCAGTACACAGTTCCATACACTGTGCAACAGAACGGAGTTGCTGAGAGAAAGAACCGATCTCTCAAAGAGATGGCTTCCTGCATGCTGCATGCTAAGTCATTGCCTCATAAGCTATGGGCCGAAGCACTTAATTGTGCTAACTACATCCAGAAAAGATCTCCTCATAGGTCTATCAAGAATCAGACCCCCTTTGAGGCTTGGAGCAGCACTAAACCAAAGATCACTCACCTCCGTGTTTTTGGCTCTCGAGCATGGGCCCGGATCCCCTCTGAAAAGAGGAAAGCTCTTGATCCACAGAGCATTGAGTGCATCTTTGTTGGATACCGTGATGGTGTGAAGGGATATAACCTCCTCATTCCCTCTACGGACAAGCTCATCATTGAGCAGAGTGTCAAATTTGAGGAAAGTCTCTCGTATGCACCTCAGTCACTGCATGCAGACACTTTTTATCTACCTCATGTCCGAGATGATGACTCAGTGCACTTAGATGCAGATACAGATCATGCAGATGCCAAGGAAGAGCATGCAGATGCAGAGACAGAGTCTTCAGATACAAATCTAGTGCATGCAAATGATGATCCACATCCAAGCCCAGATCGGGCTTCGAGCAGTGAATCATATTCCCCTGTCATAAATCAGAGAACAAGGAGCTTACGTGAGATATATGCACAAGACCAACCAGCTGCTAGAAATGGTCTTGTGGGGGATAATTCTGATCTGCAAAGTACTAGCTCAGAGTTTATTGAGCCTCCTCTTGTCCTCATTGCCACTGAACCATCGCCCTCCTGGTATTGTCATTTGGTTCAATCTTCTGATCCACAGTGTTTTGCTGAGGCTGCTGGGCATCCATCTTGGGAGTCTGCCATGGAGGAGGAGTATAACTCCCTCCTCAAGAACTAGACTTGGGATCTGGTCCCCCTTCCTTCAGGAAGGAAACTTGTCCGATGCAAATGGGTCTACAGGACCAAGAGTACTGTAGATGGCAAATCACCAGATGGAAAGCGAGGCTAGTAGCTAAAGGCTTCCAACAAGTGCATGGCATTGATTATGACGAGACCTTTGCTCCAATAGCAAAGATGGATTCCATACGCCTTACACTTGACATTACGGCTGCCCAGTGGTGGGAAGTACATCAGATGGATGTGAAGAATGCCTTTCTTCATGGAGACCTATCTGAGGAGATCTACATGGACCAGCCACATGATTTCATTCAGGATTCATCTTTGGTCTGTAGACCGAAGAAATCTCTCTACGGCCTTAAGCAAGCCCCGAGAGCTTGGTACGCGAAGATGGCTTCTTTTCTCTTATCACAAATCTTTGAAAGATGTAAGTCTAATCCGAATGTTTACATGCTTAGGACACATGATTCTCTTCTTATCTTAGTTTTGTATGTAGATGATCTCCTAATCACTAGTAGCTCGGCTTCAGCCATTACTACAGTCAAGAGGGCCTTGCATGATAGGTTCTTGATGACAAACATGGGTCCATTACACTTCTTTCTTGGTCTTGAGATTAGCCAGGATGCCACAGGCATCAAACTCTCTCAAGATAAGTATGCACAAGATCTCCTCGAGAGATTTCGCATGACTGACTGCAACCAGCACCCATTCCTTTTCTGTCTAGGGTCCGCCTTGAGGATGGAAGTGACACTCCATTAGTTGACAGCACTCTCTACCGATAGCGAGTGGGGAGCTTATTGTACCTCACCCACTCCAGACCAGATCTCTCATATCCAGTAGGGGCAGTTTCCAGATACATGCAGGAGCCACATGAGCTACACTAGAATGCTGCCAAGCACATCCTCCGATATGTGTAGGGCACCATCACCTTCGGGATTCACTATGCAGTAGGCACTGCATTGAATCTCCTCGGCTTCACAGATTCTGATTGGGTGGGAGACAACATTGATCGCAAGTCCACCTCCGAATATTCACTCAGTCTAGGATCTAGCCCTATTTGTTGGTCGAGCAAGAAGCAGGATGCTATTGCTCTCTCTTCAGCTGAAGCCAAGTACAAAGGAGTAGCCAACATCACCATTCAGGCTTTGTGGCTACAACACTTCCTCACTGAGTTGGGCGTTCAGTTCCGCCAGCCCATTGTCATCTGGTGTGAAAACCAGAGCACTCTCAAATTTTGCAGGGATCTAGTACAGCGGCAGCGGACGAAGCACATAGAGATCCATATCCACTACATCAGAGACTTAGTACATGATCGGGTCATTGATTTGCAGTTCTATCCCTCAGCAGAACATACTACATACATCTTCACCAAGACATTCACTGAGCAGAAGTTTCGCTCTCTGCGTGATCGTCTTGGAGTGAAGGACACATTTGCTTAGCAACTGTCTTTTCTTCGTCTTTTCTTTTGATTACATTGTATTTTGAGGGGGGGGGTTTCCCACGAGGTTTTCCCTCTTTCCTCAATTTTAATACAAGCTGCACTGTATTTTGGGTGACCTTTGGCCTTAATTGTCAGGGCCCATTTTCTATTTTTCCCCATAGTGGTGTTCAAGGGGGGTGTTGGAACTACTACACCTACATGTGGACTCTTAGTTAGAGCATGGGATTGCATGCAAGCGGACTTTTAGTTAGAGCATGCGACTACATGCAACTACTACACATCTACATGGGGACTCTTAGTTAGAGCATGGGATTGCATGCAAGATTCCTTTTGCATGATTTACTCCTTGATTTGCTCCTTCTTTAAATCCGCAAGTGACTAGTTATCTCTGGAACTTGTTGTAGGTGTTGAGTCTTCTCATTGATCACCACTATAGTGCATTACCTTGGGATCTTCACCCAGTAATGCTATATAATGAGCATTGTAACATATTTTCTAATGAATCATTCTTTTCTTCTTTCGATTTTATTTTAGTGTTTTTGCTCTGCAAAGCTGTGTGTTCAACCTTTACTAACTAGATTTATCTGTGCAGGTTTTATAACACATTTACACCATTCATGGACTTGTTTGCAGGCCCAACTCCAAGAAATTTAGCAGTGGCAACATCAATACAACGATCCATTTCACCTTCATTTTCATTTCTCTTTTCTCCACCCATCTTTGTTTTCCTCAAAACCATAGCATCCATTGGATGGAGTGAGAATTATGGAGAAACTGCAAGAGCTTCTTCTGGGTGGAACAAAGTAACCTGAGCAATATATGCGCTCTTCTCTGATTCTCCTCTGCAAATGATACACTTTAGTGTATGGATATGAATAGAAATAGGGAGCGAGGTGTATAATATCTATAGGCCCATAATATACAGATTTCACTCCATGAATTTGGGGGCCATTACGAATTAAATACAGAAAACTGTCATTCCACCAACTACGGCACGGAGCTTATTATAGGACTGAGCCCGGTCAAGCATGACATTTTGGAGCAGCGAGTCATATATGTCCGGCGGCCTTGTCCATCTCGCATGCAGGCTTGGAGGAGCAAAGAATCAACTCTGCATCATAGTCACACGATAAGACATATAAATGGAGTTTGTTAAATTGTATACATACCACAACGGAACGTTGTTGAGGCTGTTGTACAAGACAGACTTGACGAGTAGTACTCTGAAAATATTTATAGTAAGCTGTCAAGGCTGTTGTACAAGACAAACTTGACGAGTAGTACTATGAAAATATTTATAGTAATTTAGTTGTGGAAGAATTATTAATAGTTGCTGCTTGTTAATGCAAGTGACACATTATTGGTATTTAAAGAAAATTATGAAATCTAGAATTACTTACTTTGTTAATGGCTTATAACGATATGTTAAAAACAAATTTTTGATCTAGCAAAAACAATTTTAAGGTATACTAAGCTCAAAAATTCATAACCATTCAAAAGAAATATTTCTAGTATGTTTTCTACTATGAAATTCCACATTTTGTGCACATAATTGATATTTTTTTTCAATGTTTCTTAGACACATTTATAGTTCAATGTGAGGAAGACATGTAATTCTTTCCTTTCAATATAATATAGGCACATTTTATAGTTTAATGTGAGGAAGACATGTAATTCTTTCCATGCTCAATTTATAGATGATGCTTATTTTTTTTAGACAAAAATATATATTTTTTTCTAAATAAAGAAAAATTGTTCACTATAGTATAAAAAAAGAATATATGTATTTCAATACAATTAATTGAAATCATTATAAAACATCAATAATCTGAGTCTCACTTTCATTGTATGCAAGACACATTATGAGAAGAGTGAGGTAAAGAGGGAAAATTTAGTGGGAAGACCATCCAACTACCCCTAATCGCCCCTCCATCCCCAGTCATGGATCTATTCTTGCATATGCATACTAAGTTAACTATGTATTTGTGATGAATAAGGATGTTGTTGTTGATCAACCCATCATGAATCTTTTCTCAAATATGGATACTATGTTAACTATGTAGTTGTGAAGAAGGATGTTGCCATTGATCAACCCATCATGAATATGTTCTCGAATATGTCTAATACCAACATATGAGAATCCTTTTGTTGTTGGCTGGGATTTTACTTGCTAATAGTAGCAATGGGAGCTCATGGAATACCAAAAAATTGAAAACTAATTTCCTATGACTTGGTATTTCTACCCACCAACTGACTAGTTGATTATAGTGTTAGGATAATAGAGCGTCGAGATAAGTGATGGTGCCTAAAGGCACCATTGTTTGTTCCCACTCGCCACTAAGACAAATAATCATGGATTTTTTTGCCTATAAATAGGCTACATCAAAGATAAATATAATCGGCAAAACCATGGATGCCCATATACCTGGAGCTAGAAACAACCATTAACTTGACCGAGTCAAGTTCACTCAAACAACCCAAACAATCCCCCCCCCTCTCCCCCCAAACTTGACTTTGAGAGGTTGACTTGGTCTCATTCATCAACCATCTCATCTGAGTTTTCACATTCCCCGCCTCAAGCTAGAATACCAGTACACTTACCACCCTAGTACCTCTCTAGGTGGTCCATTCCACAACTTGATGACTCCATGTGCCACTACACTGCATGTATGCTTGAACAAGATCATGCATGCTCCCATGCAACATGCTTGGTTGAACATCAAGTTTTACAACTTCCTAGGAATATGTTTTAGACCAAAACCCTTAGGTTGTTCACTCATTACGCATTGGCTCCTTCATTATGTTGGAGATAATGAGAGGGGGGTGAATCAATATTTCTTTTCAATTGTTATTTTTATCAGTTAAATCATTTATATTTAGAACACAAAATGAACAATAGGAATAAATGCTTTTATTAATATAATCTTTACAATAAATCAAGTACAATGTATATAGGGCTTCAACCAGTTGCCAAGTACCAACTTGGACTTTTTGTGAGGCTCCAACCTCTAGGGCACCAATCCTGTCTTGTCAAGGCACCAACCTTAGATTTAGAAGCACCAACTCCAAGGATACCAATCCTTCTAATTCTGAGGCACCAACTTCAAGGGCTCCAACCCTCTGCTATATATTTTCTAGATATGTTTGGTAGTTATTCTATGCTCCCAACCTTGCTGGACCTACGACTTACTTTTGTCCTCCTACTTTCTCTACGGCTTTCTCTATTTCTTCCAGTTCACAAGTTGTGAAATTTCTTTGTTCTCTATTATAGATGCTTGATACACCTGACCTTTGGCTTCCTTTCTCGCTCACTTGACCTTTTGGCTTCTCAACCTTCAACTTCTCAATCTTCAACTTCCTCTGTCTCTTCGAGTTCACCAATACTCAAAAGACACGTTCATTTGCAAGAGAGGCCGACTTATGATGTCGCATATTAAAATTATATCAAAGAGACCCTTTCATACACAGACTTCATTATTCACGGAAATTGCATCATAAGAGAGGTTATACCCATATTGGAGATCCCACGTGCCACACCATTCCTTTAATCCCGCAATCACAACTTTCATGAAAATCTAAGGTTTTACGAGTGTGCTCTGTCCTCCAATATCAACATCATTAATATTCACATATCAACATATTTAAAACCATATAATGGCTGGTCCCACCAGCCACATCATCACCTTAATCGCAATCACAATTTTCGGAGGTTTGCACATAACATAGTGATTCCACTACTGCCGACAGAGCAGATGCGATACAATCTTAAGTAGTTGTTAATAAGCCCGTCGGGTCCACAACCTTATCACAATCGATAGTTTTCCATCGTTACATCTCTTCAGGACTTGCGATATGCGACATATGCAATATTTCTTTAGGACGTATTATAATGGTGCAGTGGGTCCACAATGTTATCGTAATCGGAGGATTTGCGGGACTTTGACTGACACATGGATCAAAACCGGCCTTAACCCCCATAGTTGACCATGATCTAAGGGTTGACTATGAGATCGATGACTAGATTGAGTGCGGGACTTTAGCAATGAACATGGAAGTCCATACTTTCCTACCCCCACTCTTCTGATAGTTGTTGCTCTTGTTTCTCATGTGGCTTATCTTCCTGTGACCTTTGATAACTCTACTCACACTCCTCCGTTATCGTTGTTGCTCTACTGCGTCATTTGTTGTTTAATTGACCTCTTGTGTCATTTGTTGTTCAATTGACCTCCTCCATCATTTACTGTTCAATTGTTGTTCAATTGACCTCTTGCATCATTTCCTATTCAATTACTGTTCAACTGACCTCCTACGTCATTTGTTGTTCAATTGACCTCTTGTTGTTCAATCCACTTGGGTCCTCCATCTCATCATATCGTCATATATCAAACTTTTAGCATTATGATCACTGGATATCAATGGGTAATCATGTATCAAATAATTTTCCATCACAAACACTGCTATATTGACATTAATGAAACCTATATTAACAATCTCCCCCTTTGTCGTTGATGGCAATATTCTTCTTCTCTCCTCCTTTGACATCGATGGCAAAGGAGTGCACAAGGACTCCCCCTGTCGAACTGCTCCCCTTATCATGCAACATCTTTATGAATCAACTTACTGTGATGCTAGAGAAATAACCCCCATCTTTTGGCGAAGATATTCAAATGCTTCTCGAGGAAGGGGTTTTGTGAAAATATCAGCTATCTACTCCTTAGTATTGATATATTCCAAGGTGATGTTTTGTTTAGCTACTTGTTCATGAAGGAAATGATACTTGATTGGTATATGTTTTGTCTTTGAGTGCATCACTGGATTTTTGTTGAGACTGATAGCACTTGTATTATCACAATAGATGGTGATTGATTGATTTGTACCTATGTTGATGTCTTTCAGAGCTTCCTTCATCCATAATATTTGAGTACAACAATATGCAACAACTATATACTTGGCTTCAGTTGTAGATAGCGATATGGATGTTTGTTTTTTGTTGAGCCAAGATACTAGACAATCTCCCAGGAAGAATGCATTTCCACTAGTACTTTTTTGATCATCAACACTTCCGGCCCAATTAGCATCGGTGTATGTAGTCACAATAAGAGTTGAGCTCTTAGGGTACCAAAGACCGAAATCAGGAATTCCTTTCAAGTATCTGAGAATTCTTTTTACAGCCAACAAATGATATTGTTTAGGAGCTGATTGAAATCTTCCCACCATTCCTACTACTTGCATAATGTCGAGTCTCGTAGCAGTTAAGTATAGAAGGGCTCCAATTATTGACCTATAATGAGTTGCATCTACCGGAGGAGAGTCATCATCTTTGCTTAATTTTCAATATGTGGTCATAGGTGTGCTCATGGGTGCACAGTCTTCCATTCCATATATTTTAAGCATGTATTTAAGATATTTGGCTTGAGATATGAACATGCCTGCCGTGGTTTGAGATATTTGTAGCCCAAGGAAGTAAGATAACTCTCCTATCATCAACATCTTGAATTCTTTTGACATATTTTGAGCAAACTCATGGCTCATCTCATCATTATTACTAGCAAAAATCAGAGCATCAACATAGACAAGTGTGACTAGTAACTTATCTTCATCCATCTTTATATAGAGATTACTTCTGGCCACCCCCTTCTTGAAGCCTTGTTGTTGTAGATAGTGATCCAATCTTGCGTACGAAGCTCTAGGATCTTGTTTCAACCCATATAATGCCTTTTTCAACTTACAAAAAAAGTCTTTTCCTTACACTAGATTAAACCCTTCCAGTTGCTCCATGTAGACTTCTTCCTTGAGTTCCCCATTCAAAAATGATGATTTTACGTCCATTTGATAGATTTTAAATCCTTTTGAGCAAGAAAATTCCAATAACATCCTTATAGCTTCCACACGAGCTACTGGTGCAAAGGTTTCTTCAAAGTAATTTCCTTTAATTTGTGAATAACCTTTACAAACAAGCCTTGCCTTATTTATGATGATTTGTCCATCTTCATTCATTTTATTTTTGAACATACACTTGGTTCCAATTATATTTTTATCCTTTGGACGAGATACCTACTCCCATGTATCATTCTTCTCGATTTGAGACATTTCTTCTTCCATGGCTTTTACCCAATGAGGATCCTTACTTCCTTGAGTAAATGTTTTTGGTTCTATCATGGATAGAAGAGTAACATCATTTTTCTTTGGTGTACTTGTCATCCTTCTTTGGATTTTCATCCCTTCATCTATATTGCCAATAATCTTCTCTCCTGGGTGATGTTTTTGGAGAAACTTCATCTTTGAAGGGGTTTGAGATGGTTATTTTTCCTTGTGTTTTTCTTGATCTTTTTCCTCTTTTTCAGGTTCTTCTTTAATGAGAGGGTCAACTTCATGATCTTCAATTTCTTTTTCTGGAAGGTCTTCATCAATCTTCACATCAATGCTTTCCACTATTTTCCATAGTCGATTATTGTAGCACTTTTAGACTTTGCTTCTTATAGAATATCCAAGGAATATCCCTTCATCAACCCGAGAATCAAATTTCCCTGGTGAGCCATCATTGATTTTTATGAAGCACTTGCTTCCAAAAATCTTGAAGTATTTTACTGAAGCAGGTCTTCCTTTCCATAATTCATAAGGAGTCTTCTCATTATTTGGTCTTACTTGAGTTCGATTCAAGGTATAAACAGTTGTCCCGACTACTTCTCTCCAAAATTTTGGCTGCAAGTCAGCTGCTATTAACATTGTTCTTGCCATTTCTTGAACTGTTTGGTTTCTTCTTTCAACTACCCCATTTTTCTTGGGTGTTCTAGCAGTAGAGATTTCTCTTTTGATTCCATGTACTTTACAGAATTCATCAAATTATTTGATGTGAATTCTCCCCCTCTATCCATTCTAATACATTTAATCTTAGAATCCTTTTCATTTTCTACAAAAGCATTAAGATTCTTAAAACATTCAAATGCTTCGGATTTATATTTTATGAAATATACCCACATCATTCTAGTATAGTCATCAATAAATAAAGCAAATTACCTTTCTCCTTGGAGTTTCAGAGTTCTGCTTGGTCCACATAAATCAACATGGATGATATCCAAAGGTTTTGATGTAGAGAACTCCTTAGTCTTGTGGTTGATTCTAGTTTTCTTTCCATGTTTACATGGACCACATACTCCTTGATTTGGCTTGAATAACTTTGGGATGTCTCGTACTACATTAATCTTGCTGATATTGATTAGGTTATCAAAACTTGTATGTCCAAGTCACTTGTGCGATAGCCAACTTTCATTTGTTTGACTTAAGTAACATTTATCTTCTTGAATTTTGTTTAGAATATAGACGCTATCTGATGTTCTAACTGCTTTTGCCAGAAGTTCCCCTGAGGAAGAGTTTCTTATTTCACAATATTTAGTGCTAAAGACAACATTATGTCCTTGGTCATAGATTAGGTTAACACTCAGGAGGTTGTGTTTGAGCCCGTTTACTAGCAAAGCATTTTGAGCCTTTCCTTTTACATTAATAAGGGTAACAGTTCCTTTTAAAGCAATTTTGGCAGATCCACTTTCAAAGGATACATTTCCTTCCTTTTTGTTCAATGAGACATACTTCCTTTTATCCCTTGTCATATGTCTAGAGCACCCACTATCCAAAAACCAATGATTTTGATCATTGCGTGCACATAGAGCTATGCCACATTTATCCGAGTTGGGATTCTCATTTTTTGCTTTTCTTATTTTGAGGGGGTAATTCTGTTCATTATCTCCATTATCATTACATAATGAGAAAATTGGATCAAATTTGGCCAAGGGATCAAAAGAGTTGTAGGTCTTGATTTTTCCTTGCCCTTTGAGATCATATGTTTGTTTGTTTGATCCTTCAATTTTGGTGTTTCATTCTTATGATCCATGCAATGTGTAGCTTGATGATCAAAATTTTTACAATAAAAACAATGCCCCAAAAAAATAGTTTTGTACCTGTTGTAATAGCCATGATTTGAATCAACATTATTCCTTGGAGTTACTCTCTCTTCATTCTTTGGATTTGAGATGGGCCTTTGATGAAATAATCTTTCTTCTTTTGGGTTGCCGGAAAGTACGTCGGCATAGATTTTCGCATTATTATTAATACTTGATGATTCTCCTTTAAAACATATCCCAAATTTGTCATGTTGAGGTTTTTGATTATTTAGGATAGAGTCAAGTATTGATAGCTTTCCTAACCCTTTTTGACTTTCTCCAATTCCTTCCTCAGAGATACTATTTCATCTTCATGTTCTTCACAAATTTCTTCTTTTTCTTTTAGCTTATTTTTCAAGAGGTCTTCCCTTCATTTTGTTTCCTTGTTTTCTACCTTGAGAGACATGATTTTATTTCGTAATTTCTCATTTTCTTCAATGACACTCATTAGCAATTCATCTACATTTCCTTCTAGAATTGAATCATCATCATTTGTGAATGCCTTGAATAATACTTCTTGGCTTCCAGCATGGTCATTTTCTTCATCTGATTCTTCATTACCTCCTTTGCAGTGAGGGAAATGATTAGTTGATTTCTTTTTTATGACTACAAATTCACCTTCATCAGACTCATCTTGCTTAGAGAAGGAATTCTTCTTATTGAACCCTTTCTTTTTATATACCATCCTTTTAGAATTTTCCTCACCATCACTATCATGCTCATGAGGACATTTTGCAGCATAATGACCTATTCTTCCACATTTGAAACAAATAAGAGGGTATTTACCTTTTAGCTTAGATCCTTTCTTTAGTCTTCATACAAATTGCGCCAATTTAGATTCAACATCCAAGTCATCACTACAGATATTCCATTCGTTCCCCTTTTTTTATTTTGAGGCCTTGAATGCTGCATCTTTGGAACTTGGGATTCCTTTCCTCATCTCATAGGCAATGAGGATTCCATGAAGTTCATCCATATTGAGAGTATCGAGGTTCTTCATTGCTTCTATAGCACTTACTAAGGAGTCAAATTCGTCTGGGAGAGATCTTAAGACCTTTTGAACAATAGTTCTTTCTTCAATGTTTTCTTCCAATCCTTTAAGAGAGTTGACCACTTCAACTACTCAGAGAACGTATGATGCAATATCTTCTTCATCATCCATTTTTAGACTTTCAAATTGCCTTCTATGAGTTTGAATCTTTGCCTTCTTAACTTTGGAGTCCCCATCATATAAACTAACTAGCTTATCCCATACTTCTTTCGCCAAACCACAATTCATGACTTTTGTAAATTCAGAATCAGTGATTCCACTAGTGATGGAATTTAAGGCTTTTTCATTTGCAATGTAAGCTTTCCTTTCGTCTTGATCTATTGGAATAGTGGAAGGAGTTGTGTACTCATTTAAAAACGAATGCCAAACTTCAGGTCCAAGGGAAATTAAGTAGTAGGAAATTCTTTTTTTCCAAAAACAAAAAGTCCCATCGAATAGAGGAGGTCTTCCTAACACTTTTTGATTTCTCATTGTGACTAAGAATCCTTCTTCTAGCTGTTAGGCTGATATGAAGAAGCAGGCTCTGATACCAATTGTTGGAAATACTGAGATGGGGGGTGAATCAGTATTTCTTTTCAATTGTTATTTTTATCAGTTAAATCATTTATATTTAGAACAAAAAATGAACAACAGGAATAAATGCTTTTATTAATATAATCTTTACAATAAATAAAGTACAATGCATATAGGGCTTCAACCAGTTGCCAAGCATCGACTTGGACTTTTTGTGAGGCTCCAACCTCTAGGGCACCAATCCTGTCTTGTCAAGGCACCAACCTTGGATTTAGGAGCACCAACTCCAATGACACCAATCCTTCTAATTCTGATGCACCAACCTCAAGGGCTCCAACCTTCTGCTATATATTGTCTAGATATGTTTGGTAGTTATTCTTTGCTCCCAACCCTACTGGACCTACGACTTACTTCTGTCCCCCTGCTTTCTCTATGTCTTTCTTTGTTTCTTCTAGTTCACAAGTTGTGAACTTTTTTTGTTCTCTGTTATAGATGCCTGATACGCTTGACCTTTGGCTTCCTTTTTCTCACTCAACCTTTTGGATTCTCGACCTTCGTTCTCGATCTTCGGCTTCCTCTATCTCTTCGAGTTCACCAATACTCAAAAGACACATTCATTTGGAAGAGAGGCTGACTTATGATGTTGGATATTAACATTATATCAGAGAGGCCCTTTCATCCACAAACTTAATTATTCACAGAAATCGCATCACAAGAGAGGTTATACCCATATTGGAGATCCCACGTGCCACGTCATTCCTTTAATCCCGCAATCGCAACTTTCATGAAAATCTAAGGTTGTACAAGTGTGCTCTGTCCTCCGATATCAACATCATCGATATTCACATATCAACATAGTTAAAACCATATAATGGGTGGTCCCACCAGCCACATCATCACCTTAATCGCAATCACAATTTTCGGATATTTTCACATAACGTAGTGATTCCACTACTGCCCACAGAGTGGATGCGATACGATCTTAAGCAGTTGTTAATAAATTTGTCGTGTCCACAACCTTATCGCAATCGGCAATTTTCCATCATTACATATCTTCAAGACTTGCGATATGCAACAAATGAAATATTTCTCTAGGGCATATTATAATGGTGTAGCGGGTCCACAATGTTTTCGCAATCGGAGGATTTGTGGGATTTTGACTGCCACATGGATTAAAATTGGCCTTAATTTCCACAATTGACCATGATCTAAGGGTTGAATATGAGATCGATGGCTAGGATTGAGTGCGGGAGTTCAGCTAAGATCAAAGAAGTCCGTACTTTCCTACCCATGCTCTTCCGATAGTTGTTGCTCCTGTGACTTCTCTTCACTCTTCCACTCTTTCGATAGTTGTTGCTCCTGTGACTTATCTTCCCATGACCTCTGATAACTATGCTTATCCTCCTTCGTTATCGTTGTTGCTCTATTGGATCTACTGCGTCATTTTTTGTTCAATTGGCCTCCTGCGTCATTTGTTGCAATTGTTGTTCAATTGACCTCTTGTGTCATTTTCTCTTCAATTGTTGTTCAATTGACCTCCTGCATCATTTGATGTTCATTTCCTGTTCAATTGACCTCCTGTGTCATTTGATGTTCAATTGTTGTTCAATTGACCTCCCGCGTCATTTGTTGTTCAATTGTTGTTCAATTGTTGTTCAATTGTTGTTCAATTGTTGTTCAATTGCTATTCAATTGACGTGTCATTTGCTGTTCAATTGACGTCGTGTTGTTTTGGGTCTTCTATCTCATCATATCATCATATATCAAACTTTGAGCATTATGATCACTAGGCATCAATGGGCAATCATGTATCAAAGAATTTTCCATCACAAACACTGCTATATTGACATCAATCACAACCTAGACTAACACATTAACCTTCAACACTATTGACTTCGTCTCCATTCTTTGCATCCATATGACCACTCTCTTGGCTTCCATATCTAGTTCGATCCATACCGATCCATACCTGCCTTTTCACTACTCTTGAAGTTGTTGCACATTTTCCTCCCTGCTCCATTTTGCTTGACAATGATTCATTGTGCCCGTGTTTCTAGCTATACTGCCCCAAATTTATTTATTTATTTATTTATTTTATCTACTTCTCTATATGCTCCACTCCTCTGCCACCACCTCATCCTCATGTTAAGTGACCTTCTAAAAACACATTGTCCATAGTTGCTTTAGGTACTTTGTATCATGTTGAGTCAGGATTATTTGTAGTCCCGACCTCCATGGTCATGACAAGAGTTTTTTTTTCTTGCCACAAATCCTAGAGTCTCCACATCTCGGCCTTCCAGTCCACTATTTTATTGAGATCTCGACCTCTTCTTCTTTCTCTTCCCCAACCCCATTTTCTTCTAGGCTGCTATTTTCCTCGATATTAGGAAAACCTTGTTCCTTGTCAATAGGCATATGATCATCCATTGTAGCATCAACCTCGAAGTCATCCATGTCTATGTTTTCCTCTACAACTTATGTCTTTGAAATCACCTTCATTTTGCAACAGATTCTCATCGTACCATCACAATGTTGCACCTTATGTCAAATCACCACTACACCACATCAACTTATTCCACATACCATCGAATTACTTATTTCACATATGCTCTCATTACCTTTGGCTCTAATACCATTTGTTACGATCATAGGTCACCGAGAGAAGTGGTGGTGTCTAAAGATATCGTTGTTTGTTCCCACTAGCTAGCAAGACAAATAATCATGGAGACTTTTGGCCAATAAATAGGCTACATCAAAGATAAATACCATGGGTAAAACCATGGGTTCCCATATACCTGGAGTAGGGAAACCACCACTAACTTGACCAAGTCAAGTTTACTTGAACAACCCTAACATATAGAGTATGGTGTACCGTCCATAATCGATGATATAGATCTATAATGGGATATTGATAGACTTCTAAGTCAAATCCTTAAATATGATCATAAATATGATCCAACGTGTATGCAAAATAATCTTGACAATCTCCCTCTAAGAGTGGTGTTAGAGATGTTGTAGTAAGACTAGCACAAGGTATCAAGGAATAATGCTTTGATGCGGCCATATGATTAAAGGATTCTTGATATAAAACCCATTTATTAGATGATGAAGTGATATAGGGGCATCCGTAAAATTCCATTGACCGAGAGGTCAAAAATCATTTACTAAAGGAGTTGGTTCCTTAATGAGTGGTTTGTTATGATAGGACTAATTTGAAAATGCCATGTAATTATTTAAATAATGCAGATTGTTGAAAAATTGTTATAGTTTGTTTAATTTTCCCTAAATTGGCCCGCAGATCCTATATTCATGGATCTGGATAGAACTCCTCATGTAATCTTTATATTTCTTTTTTCATTCAATAAAGGAATCATGTGAATGTGATGTGCAAGAGTTTTTCCAAGAACCAGTCCTTCTGTAATATTTTATTTATATTATATATGTATTATACTGCGCACAAAGAGGAAGGCTGAGTGGAGAAGGCATAGAGAGGAGGAGTTTAAAAGAGTGTCAAAGACCTGAAAGGAGTAAGAAGAACTAGAAGAGTTGAGGAGAATCAGAGTGTAGATCCATACACATATATCATTGAAGGCACACAATACTTAGCCAATTTTTGTTTTGCAGTAAATTTTGATACTTAACGAGACTGGAATCATCGTGCGACAGAACCCATAACAAAGCTTTCATGAAAGCCTGGAAACCCTGAAGCTCAGAAACGCATAAGTCAGGAAGCTTGTAAGGCTTGTGAATTACCATTTCTAAAAATCATTGGGCACCAAGGTCTATTTGTTGAAAAAGTTGCAAGAAACATGAACTTTTCCATTGCCTAGAACCATCAAGCCCATAAGTAATTTCAATTAGAAGATGGACATTATAGTGTGGCTGACAAGTGAATAGGTGGTTGGTAGAGGATTTCGTTAGAAGTGGTCAATAGGAGGAAGTGGCCCAATCTGAAACTAATTAGTAGGTTCTATACCCAGAAGGTTGGAAGCCCCCAACACGTCTAAATTTCTATTTTAAAAAAGTGTCAAGCTCTGAGGTTTTAGGCATATGAGAATAGATTGTGTGGTTTTTAACAGGATTTGTATCCCGAAAGGTTTGAAGGGAATGCCCATTCTGGGAGATTTCTTTGTGTTAGGACCAATTCCAAGAAAATCTGAGTTATATTTGCATCAAGTGGTATCAGAGCAGACCCTATGTCTACTTCGGGAATAGGGAGAATCATGTCACCTAGAGTTAGTCGAGGCATTGGACAAGGCGTAAGAGGATAAAAACAAAGGCTAGTTGCTAATAGAGAAGTATTGCAGGTGATACAACGATTGAAGGTAAGAATGGATTCCATGGAGACTAGTTTGCAGAGAGAACTAGAAGTGGGAGATGGAAGTTTAGAAAAGGAAGAATCAGAAAAAGAAGAATCAGAAAAAGAATCAGTAGAAGCTAAGGTATTGAAAACAATTTTGGGATTTGTTATGAAACCAAAACCAGATTTATCTTCTTATACAAGAAGCATGAATCCAAAGGAGCTTATTGATTCGATTGTTGAAATGGATAAAATCTTTGAATACAAATAAATATATCAGGAGAAGAAGATAAGTTTGTTGTAACTAAGTTAAAGGGTCATGCGGCTCTCTGGTAGGCTGATGTACAAGCACAAATAAGGCAAAAGAACAAGAAGTTCATATTAAAATCTAGGACAAGATGGTGCCAAAATTAAGAGGTATTTTTTTGCCAAAGGATTATCAGCTTACTTTGATTAGGAGTATGTAAAACCTTAGTTAGAGAGCTATGACAGTCAAAGAGTATACAAAAGAATTCTACAAGGTGAACATCAAGGGAGTATATGTAGATGAGTCGATAGAGAAGACAACAAGATATATAAATGGTATTATACTAGACATATAGGATGAAATTAGTGCACTGTCACCTAAGACAGTAGAAGAAGCATACCAGTTGGCTTTGAAGGCTGAAGAAAATCCTGGAAAGAAGGAGGTTGGCAGAGGTAAGAGTGCTAATAGAGGAAGAGGACATCAAACAAATGGAAGGATATTTATTGCACCAATAGATGGAGCTAACATCTCAAGTCCATAACGACAATGAGAGGGAGAATGCAAAGGCTGAAGATCCTTTTCTAGATGATGAGCAAGAGACAGAAGAGATGTTTGTTGCTATAGGTGTGTCAAGCCTAGACACATGGCATATAAGTATCTACAGAACAAAGACACAGGCCAAAGGAATATTTTCTCTACTCACTAGGAGGAAGAAAAATCAGACATGCATGAAGTCGATAATGTGCTAGAGACATAAGAGGTCTTGATGATGAAAAGGGTATTGATTAAGCGAGAGAAAGAAGTTGTTGAGCTAGTTCAAAGGGGAGCCTTATTCTGAACTATTCGCAAAGTTTAAGGGAAGTGTTCTAAAATGGTGATTGATGGTGGCAACACTAACAACTTGGTTCCTACAAAGGTTGTAAAAAAATTGAATTTGAAGAAGAAAAAGTATCCAACACCCTATAAGGTGTCTTGGGTATAGAAAGGGCATCAAATTTTGGTGAATGAGTAGTGTGAGATAGAGCTTCAGATTGGCAGTCACAAGGATAATATTTTGTGCGATGTGATGCCGATGGAAATGTGTCATATTTTGTTGGGTAGGCCATGGAAGTTTGACAAAGGTGTTGTACATGATAGTAAGAAGAATACCTATAAGTTTCAGAAGGATGGCAACAATCATACCTTTCTTCCACTATAAGAAGAAGGGACTTCTAAATCTAGTGATCCTAAATCTTTGTTGATGGGCAGGAAAGAGCTTTTACAGTAGCTAAAGACAAAGGAGGCAATTTTTTCTTATATTGGAAAACATAAAGTATTTCTTACTTCCAATACTATTTCTTATTTTCCTTTAGAGATTCAAGAATTGTTGGAGGAAAACCATGAAAACCATGATTTACCAAGTGAACTACCACCTATAAGTAGTATCAATCATCATATCAATCTAATACCAGGAGAAAGTTTTCCCAACAAAGTTGTGCTTATCACATGACACCTAAGGACAATGAGGAAGCCAATAAAAAAGTGCAGGAGTTGTTAGATAAAGGCCTGATTCGAGAAAGTCTTAGTCCATGGGCAATGCCTATAGTGTTGAGTCCAAATAAGGATGGTAGATGGCACATGTGTATAGAATCTAGAGCTTTTAATAAGATCACAACCAAGTATTGTTTTCCCTTGCCACACATTGATTACTTGCTAGATTGTTTAAGTGGTGCCAGTTGGTTTTCAAAAATTGATTTGAAAAGTGGATACCATCACATTAGAATCAATGAGGGAGATGAGTGGAAAACTACCTTAAAAAATAATGAAGGATTGTATGAATGAATGGTTATGCCATTTGGATTATCCAGTGCACCCATTACCTTCATGAGGATAAGGAATGAAGTACTAAAATAAAATTCATAGTGAAGTTTGTAATTGTTTACCTGGATGACATCTAAGTTTACGGTCAATCAAAGAAGGAACATCTATGACATTTAAGGTATGCGTTGGGGAAATTACAACAAGAAAAGTTACTTATAAATTTGAAGAAATGTTCCTTTTTAAAGCTAGAACTTGTAAATTTAGGATTTGTCATTTCCAAAGAAGGATTGAAGATGGATCTAGGAAATTTAAAGGCTATTGTTGAATGACCCTCTCCTAAAATATTTTTGAAGTTAGAAGTTTTCATGGTTTGGCGACTTTTTACACAAAAATCATTAGGAATTTCAACAAAATGAATGCACCAACTATGGAGACAATTGAGAAGAATCAACAACCATTTCAGTGGACTGTTGAAGCTGATATGGAGTTCCAAATGTTAAAGGCGAAGATAACAGAGCAACCAATCCTTGCACTTCCATATTTTAATAAGCCTTTCCAAGTGAAATGTGATGATACCAATGATGCAATTGGAATAGTATTGAGCCAGTAGGACAAACCCATTTCAAGGAATTATATGCAATTGTTCAAGCCCTTAAGAAATTGAGGCATTATTTATTGTCTAGGGAGTTTATTTTATGTATTGATAATCATGCCCTCCAACATATTATGCAATAGTCTAAATTGAACCAAAAACACATTGAACACATTAAGTGGATCAGTAACTCGTCACACATCAAATTGGTGTATGACATCTCCCTTTTTCTGGGATAAGGGATGGCCTCATCTTAGCAATTTGGAGGTGTACATACTCTGTCCTACTCTGGCTTTGAACATATAACTCTAAAGAAATCACATATTTTAAGAATTTAGGTCTTTGTGATCCATATCTTGATTTCTAAGAAACTTTTCAGAGGAGATCGTATTAGAATTCATTTGTTGATGCGTTTCAAACCATCTTGTGTGGTTCATCATCAAGACAAGATGGAAAATTAGATCATGGCATCAGATTAAATAGGGATAACGATATATATATATATATATATAGATATAGATATAATCTAATAATTATTTTTAACTAGATATCATTATTTATTAATAAAGAATATTTTAAGATAATGAATGTCAGATCTAAGACTTTTGTGATCTATAATGTAGATATAAGTCTTTTGGATTAATCACATCATTAGGATTTGGTCGACATTTCGAACCAACTAATGTGGCTCATCCTCATTAGTTGGTTCGAAACATCAACCAAATCCTAACGATGTGATTAATCCGAAAGACTTATATCTACATAATGAATGTCAATGTATAATTGTTAATACGAATTAAGAATTTGACAATGAACCACTCTAGATGGTTCGTAATGCGACAAAAAGTTTCTCATGTGATTTACACTAAAAGATACCTCAATAATTTGAATTTAATCAAAAGAAAAATTATAAAATTATAAATCCATAATTAAATAAATTAATATTTTTAGTCATATTTCAATAATAAAACTAATACATTGAGGTCAAAATTGAATAAACAAAGGTCAAATAAATAAGTAAATATTTAGATTTGAAATAATAAAATAAATAAATATATTTTATTTATTTAAGTATATACTAAATAGGTTTGGAATAAATAAATAAATATATAGTTTTGGGTAAATAGATTTATGACTAAATAAATAAATATTTTTCTTATTTATTCAATATTTGAATAAAAATAAATATGTTTAAACTAACTAACTAAATAAATATTGGTTTTGATTAAATAGAATAATAAATATTTTATTTAGTTTTGATTAAAATATTTTATTTAATTTTTAGGCTATGAAAAGGTTAAAGAACTAATAAAAGTTAATTCAAGTAAATATACTAAAGAAATAAGAAATAATATAAGAAAATAAATTAAGATTACATGAAAAGACAAACAATGCAAAGGAAAAAAAAAGAGAAACATAGAAGATTCTAAAGGAAAAGAGGTCATAAGAATAAGAAGTTGAGAAAAAGGAATACTAGGATTAACTAATGGCTATAAAAGAAGTAAAAGAAAATTCAAAACTCGAAAATATAAAAATAAAATAAAACATATAAAATAACTAAGAAATGATGAAAACTAAGGTTAATTAATAAATTAAATTAGAAAATGAAAATATATAGAAATAAAATCGATAAATAAATAAGTAAATATTAAATATATAAATACTTAAAGAATAAAACATAAACTTCAAGAGGAAAGGGTAGGGATCCAAAAATTACTAATTTTCGATTCATCGTCTCTATCTATATTGTTTGGCCTCCTTTCAATCTCTATGACCTCCCTAAACGTCGGCAATGAAAACAATTAATCTTAGCAATGACCTGAACCTGTTCAATGTAGATGTGATGTTTCGTCTTTTTTTCATATTTTGCAAAAGCTAAGGAGTGGGTTCCCCCATGTTTGATCTTAGTTGCGTGCTCTTGAATTCTTTGATTAATTGACCGGTCAATTTCGCCAATGTAGGGGTACCCACAAGAACATGGGATTACATAAATACCTTTCATATTTTTTAGGTCCACTAGGTCTTTTACATATCTTAAGGAGCTTCAAATGGTGTTTAGGGACCTAAAGGTTGAGGGAACCTTATATTTCCTCAGGATCCTAGCAATCCTATCTGTGGTCCCTCAGATAAAAGGAAGATGAACCCCTGAAATCCGATTCTTGGGGTATTTTTTAATCATAGGACCTTTGCTAGCTTTAAGGAAAGATTTAAGACATTGGTTCCTACCATATCCATTTCTACTGAAAACACTAAGGAGATGAGTCTTCTCACCAGAGAAGTAGTTTTTGTAAGAAATCCTAAGTGCACGAGTAGCTAAGGTATTGAGAACACCCAACTTTTGAGTAGGGAAATGATGGGACCTAACCTGAAGATACTAAGTATGATTTTCCTTCCAAAAAGCTTGGTGGAAGAAAGAACAATCATCCTTCTTTGAAATAAGAATGTCAAGGAAAGGAAAGTTGCCATCGACTTCACACTCCATAGTAAACTTTATGGAGCTTGATTTATTGTTAAGATGATGGAAAAAGGGATCCAACTTTTCCTGACCATGAGGCTAAATAACGCAAGTGTCATCCACAAATATCTTCCAAATATTTGGTTTGAATTGAGAAGAGTTCAAAGACTTGGATTTAAAGTCCTCCATAAACAAATTGCCTACAATAGGGGGAAGGGGGGAACCCATGGCAACAACACATGTTTATTCATAGAATTCTATTCCAAAGATGAAGAAAGTAGAAGTGATACAAATCTCAACCATCTTAGTTGTATTAGGATCTTCGATGTGATTGATGACTTCAATGACTCATCAATAGGGATATTAGTGTAAAGGGAGACTACGTTGAAAGTTACGAGAATATCTCTTGAATCAAACATAATACCCTTTAACTCATTGACAAACGATGAAGAGCCTTTAACAAAGGACTTTGTAAGAACTATTCTAACATCTTTGGTTTTGATAAGTTAGTTTTTTTTTTTTACAAAAAAAGGGTATAAAAAATAGAATAAAAGAATGAAAATGCAATAAAAAAAGATGAAAAGAAACCCCATGAAAAGAAAAAACAATTGTACAAGTGAGAAAATTTAAATGCCACTAGAAAAGGATAATATTTGCATTATAAATAAATTAGGGTTTTTTTGTTCAACTTGTTTAAATGCCACAACCAATATTCTATTTTGAATCATACAGTTTAACCATGATCAAATGATTTACATTTTTGTCTCTAGATTAAATA
This sequence comes from Pinus taeda, assembly GCA_000404065.3. Lineage (NCBI taxonomy): Eukaryota > Viridiplantae > Streptophyta > Pinopsida > Pinales > Pinaceae > Pinus > Pinus taeda. The sequence continues at coordinate 46,591 of APFE031747067.1, forward strand.
ATAAGTTCACCAATTTGTTTAATCTTGGTTGAACATGAATTAGATAGGATAGCATAGGAAGAAAAATTGACCAAATATACTCAAAACTTGGCCAAATGCAAAATATATACTAGAGTAGGGTTAGCATAGAATTAGGAAAAATAAAATGATCGTTAGTTCAAATGTGCCTATTCAATAAGTTAATTCCTTTAATTAGAAGTTAATCAAGTTTTTAAGGGTGATTAATTATATGTAATTATTTTATTCCAAAGTCACAAAATGAAAAAAATTTAGTGTCGTCAAGCGCTATTGAGCGGCTTATTTTCAATGGTGATCCTTTTCCCTGCCCATATCAATGATGGGGAAGTCATTTTTCACACCCTTCCCCCGTTTTTCATTAACAACAAGGGGGTGGGGGGGTCCAAAAAGTGGTATCCTTTCGGCGGGCACCTTGCGACGTGTCATCCCCTCACAGCTTTGCAATCCCCCTACTTAATACCACTTACCACTACCCCCCCTTCTAAAATCTGCTCATCCTGCTCACGTTAACACGTCATCCCGCCAAAATTTATCACATCACTTCCTGAGCATTCCCTCCACTAATCATATTCTTCCACTTGTCCATACCCGTTGCTACATTCCTGCTATCATTTGCTCATTACACTCTTGTCCGTTACTAGGCTCCTATTGTCCATTAATGCTCATAAATCCTATTTGGTAATGGTTCAATCCTAATGGTAATTCATTTTTAGTTATAAATGAACCCTCCATTCCTTTCACCAGATTCCCTTGACTTCATCACCACTGTTTGAAATTACAGTTTTTAAAGCTCGGCTATTGTAAAACTTTGTTACCAACTATGCTTAGTTTTCAAGCAAATATCAGGCTCACTAGTGTCTACATACACTGCCCTCTATCTAGGTATGTATCCTATCAACATTCTGTTACTCTTCCTCTTTTTTTTGTCAGAATATGGAACCAAAGGGAAATGACCAACCCTCTAGCAGCAAAACCCCGACTCTGGAAAATCCTAAAACTTCTGCTACCTAGACCTTGACCATATCCCATTTGCAGACCAGTTCTTCAAAATCACTGATACAGAGTGTGAATTTGACTTGTTCGAATTACACCACTAGCTAAAATAAACTTACCAGATTCAGAGGAAGATATTAATCTATGGGAACCCATGTTTCCCATGTTTATGTTCCCTCAAACCCACTTATTCCCTGATTTGGTAATGTGGTGTCAGGCTAGGTATAATCCCCTCCAAAGAACTGATGTGGCCCAGGATGGAGACATTTTGATCTCTATTACACTTGAAACCATAAATAAATTGCTATTAATTCCCGAGAATCACACCCTTAGCCATTTTTTAGCTGTTGTCCTCACGGATTTATATCATAAAATCACTTTCCCCCAAAGAGCTAAAATTTTTGAAATCTTTCTTTTAGAAGATGTTGATCTTCCCAAAAAGAATCCTCCATATCCAGCCTCTATGTTCCCAGAGAAACCAAAACAAATCATCTCCCTAGTTTCTTGCGTGTTAGGTTACCAGATAGACTAATGGGTAGATGAACCTATTCTAGGTTATCTATCAATCTTCTCCAAAAGCACAAGCCAACATTCATGTATAATTATAGTCAATTTCTGGCTGAAAATATGCATGAAAAGATGATGAATATGACTACAGAGGGTATTTTCAAATACTCTTTTGTACTAGTTCATATGTTCCTTTTTCAACAAGGAGACATGCTACCAATAACTTTACATAAGCAGGATGATCAACAAATCAATCAATCAATTATACAGTGGACCTCAAAAGAAACTCAATTGAGTTTAAATTTACAAATTGTATTGACTGTTTCAATCATCCATTTTCACGGCTTCTTAATAGCTAGAGTGAACCTAGAATCAGTTTAGACATAAAAAGGGTCCTACACCTGAGTGACCAAGCCAAAATTGGAGACTAGTATCTTTACCAGAATTATACAGACGTAAGGGTATATAGTTGTGAGATAGCTCCCTATAAGCTGCCTAAACATGTTTCAAAGAGAATTTTCTCTCCAGAATATATAAGGCAAATGATTAACATGGATGAGCTTCATTTTGTTTCTGTTGGGTTGTGTTATATTATTTCCACAACTAGCCCCCTAGTAAACTGAGGGGTTAGACGGGGGGCAAAGCCTCCGCTTCATTGCGTCGATT
>APFE031747069.1:3602-28328 GCA_000404065.3 Pinus taeda
TGGAAACCCAATGTGGGTGAAAACCACCTGCTGCAATTCGTCTCTATCTTCTTTTAATTAGAAACTTCTTTTTACAATGATTATGTACTGGTGCAGTCCTTTACCAGTATGCAGGCTGCTACCTGCAGAGAGCTACAACCCTCTCTCATTCTCCAGCTTCTCTTGGAAGGGAGCTACAACCCCCTTAGCTCTTGTACTAGTTGGGATACTAGTACGCAGGCTACTACCTGCAGAAGGCTACAACCTTCTCTTTTCTTCCAGGGACCACGTTTCATAAATTTTTAGACTGAATCCATGATCAACAATCAATCATCAAAAATCTCCTTTTTACCACTTAAAACTGAATCAAATAGACACTTCTCTGACAGCTGTATCCAGAACACTGTAACAGTATCCACACACCAATTCTGAACCTAGATCACTGCAGCTAGAACATAATTCAACAGGCGTACGCTATTTCAACAACCAGAAACCTGCGTGCATACGCTTCTGTGTTTTGGCCAACCTGCGTATATGCTGTTTTTATTCACAGAACCAACGTGTATACGCGCCTTCGCTTCACTGAGCCTGCGTACAGATCTATAAAGGATAATTCACTCATTCAAACATTAGTTCACCCAGATTACCAGATTTATAGATCAAGCATGTGTCACATATAACAGATCAAAATCATACAAAGATACTATTATTCAAGCCTTAAGATTTTGACCCATCAATAGAACATATCCTTCTCCTTGCGCTCAGGTTCCTTCTTCATTCAGATCCAGATCTGTACCATAACACAATCACTAGTATTCCGGATCTAACGCTTCTTCAGATATTCAATCGTTCAGCTTATTCTTTTGCCAAATGTTCTCCTTCCTCTTTTATAGTCTTAAGCCTTTCACAATACCACGGTCCAAAACCATAACCAATCAATACCATGGACCCAATACTTGGGATCAACACTTCTGATGAGATACCATGGCCCAAAACCATAGGTTCAAATACCAGGGACTAAATACCATAGACCAAAAATAAGTTCTCCCATATGTACGCACTTTTTCTTGCGTGAAAGTGCATGTATACGCATACGCGCCTTTTGAACGTCTAACCCGCGTATATACACGGCTTCGTCAAGTTGAACCTGCGTATATATCTTTTCCTTCATTCTGAGAGCCTGAACTGTGATCTGTCACCAGAGTGAGTTGCCATCAAGGACAACACTTGTGCCATAATGCCAACAGGCATAAACTGGGTGTGGACAAAGACATAAACTGGATATTTGGAATGTTATGGGATGTATGGTGGTTCTCTCTTTTATCCTTCTTACATGTTCTTTTTTTGGGCTTGTGTTCATTCATTTCTTCAGGCAATTTTTATTGGTGGTTGTTGCTTTCGAGTGGCTCAGGAAAGGAAATGTTTCCTAATTGGGTAGTTCCAAGTTTGAGTATTTTTTGTAATTTTCCTGAATTGCATGTTTGCGGCTTGTTTTCTTTAGCTTTTGTTTACATATGTATTATGTCCCTTATGTAATGGGAAAAAATATTAAAACCTTCAAACAAAAATATCAACAATTAAAAATGTTTCTCTAACTAATTTTTTTTTAATTGAAATTAATAATACCGTGATCGATATTACCATTTCTGATTATTTAAAATACATTTTTGGCTATATAGTTAAACAAATGAAATTAACACTTATTTAAAAAATACATATAATTAAATATAATATTAAATAAATTTTAAATATCAGTGATTGTTAATTTATTATAAATATATAAATTCATTTTTTTTCTAAATTTTTTAGTAAATTAATAGATATTTACAATTCAAATATTTCAATAAAACCTTAATTGTTTATAATTTTTAATAATAATATTTTTCAATTAATTTAGCTAAAAAAAACAAAATAAAACAATCCTACCCATTATAACACTCCAAGAATAGAAACTCAAAAATTTCAATAAAAGAGTTTTTATTTTGGAGATGCATAGTTAGAGTTTTAGTGGAAATTTTTTATCCTCAAAATTTTATAAATTTAACACTACACAATGTGTTTATTTTTTAAAGTTAGTTTTTTTTGTCAAGCTTGTATTTGTTAATGTAACGAATAAAAAAATCATGACATAGAAACTTTGTAAAATAGAAAATTGTTAAATAAAAACTTCCCTCTAAAAGTAGAGTCATAGACATACCAAAAAAAAATAATTACCACTACATGGAACCTTGTTACATCTGAACTAGCTACCAGAAAATGTTCCTTTACTTCTTTTTCTTCACAAGAATAGCCCACGCACTTGGAAATCTACGGAGATATGTATATAAATATTTTGACTTCCTTCTATCTAACTTATTCTTCGCATAATTATACATTCTTATATACAATCACATGATTATAAAGAAAACACGTAATATTAGCAATAGAACTAGCAAATGTATGTACTGATTTTTAATATATTCATCTAAATGTAATTATTAGTAATATTAAAGTAATACATAATTATTTTCACAGGTAACTCATGTCATTCTTGGACAGTAAACAAACATTACATGGCAATGTGTAAAAAAAGCAAAAGTAGTGACATTGCGACCACGTGGCTCTTGTTCGAATGAAAACTCCATGTGACATGTGAACTTCAGTTCCATTTAAATTTTGGTTATGTTAATCTAAATCCAGAATAAAGATAAATGATATGGAAAAGAGGTTATTGATTTGTATTCGTTCAACAAAGAAGTTTGTGACCCTGCTACGTGAGTTCTAAATATCAAAAAAATCATCTCTAGAATTAAAGATAGGCTTCAATACTACATCAGATTCATCCTTTATTACGCCAAGGGGTGATTTCTACAACCTATTATGAGGGAAATGTGTAATTCTTTGATTTCATGGTCAAGCAACATTCCAATAATGTGTTTCTTGTTTTAAGGGATATGTGTAACTCCTTTCTTGCTAAACATGTATTTGATGCATGACATATATAAATATATCTGACGAACTAACATGGTTCCATACCAACTTCACATCTATCATGCATGGATAGGGATTAAACCTTTTCTCGAGATGAAAATCCTTCTTTAGAGTTGAAAAAGCTTGAGGAAAATCAAAGAGGCCATGCGAAAGATCAAACAAATCCAAAAAAGAATGAAGGTGTTTATTATGTTCCATGTGACTGTGGCAAGGTATATATTGACACTACTAACTACTGAGATTAAAAGAGCATAGTGTTGACATCATACATGGTTCGGCGAAGAAGTTTGCAATGGTAGGACAGTCTAAAATCTCTAGGCACCATATTTGTGTGGAAAATGTTGAAGATATTGCCAACATGGATCACTACACAAAGAGACAAGTTAGAGAAGCTATATAAAATAGAAAAGTGCCCAAACAATCTTAATCAGGATGATGGATGGAAATTGAACAAGTGTTGGGTGCCTATTATCAACCGTATTTCCAACAATGAATTAAAAATTTTCACTTTAAAATGTCAAATTGGTAAAATATTTTGAACTAATGGTGATGAATAATATTAATTAAAATGCTTGGCCTTCAAACATGCAAGAACCATTGAGCATATCCTCATGAAGATGGGCTACTCTACTTGGCTTAAAATGTCTAGATTCTAAAGAATGATATGTAGGGCATCTAAGAAATTATATAAACATGATGAAAAGATTGTAGTTCAAAGAATTTGACCCCTCTTGGTGCACGATAGATCTTGAATTAAGATTGATCTACACTAATGTAAGCTACTAGTTCCTCCTCCACCCTTTACTCTCCTTTCAACCCTTCAAAATATAGGGTTAGATTCAAATGTATTATAATTATGTATATAACACTTTAAATTTAAATGATAAAAGAATATAACTTTAATTTTATATTTAATGTGAAAAAAAACACTTTAAACATTTTTAATTGGAAAATAAAATAAACATGATATCTTTCAAAAAATATCTTCATACTTAATAAATCTGGGGTGAAAATCGAGGCTTTGAATTGATGGTGATTGGGTGTAATACTAAGGAACTACTGATGCAAAAGTTGTCAATTTGAATCCCCTTGTGGGTTTACAGACAAAAAAAGAAGAAGTAAATATGAACTTAAAATTAATGTGATCTTACACACACATGCACACACACACATACAAAGGTTGCAATTAATCCAAGGAACTTGGAAAGTCAAATTTTGAGTAGTTTGCTTGAGACTTTCAAGTCTTTTCTACTTTTGCTGAAGTGTTAGGAGGGCAAAAAAAATCCACTTCTTTTCTTATATTTTCTCTTTCTTTAGGTTTATTGAATATAAGGATATAATTCTTACAAATTTCTTATACAATAGAATGCCTAAATAATACATAATTATTGTTTGGAATGGACACTCATCTCCGCGCCACCACCCGCACCCCCCCCCCCTAATAGGGTTGAATCTAGGGTGAGCTAGTGACCCAACAAAATATTTTATTCAATTTCCTTTTCTCTGTGTTTCTAATTTGATTTTCTTCCCCTTGTGAGTGAAGGGGAGGGACGAGGGGCTTTCTTTAAGACTCCAAAAAAGATGGAGGATTTGAGGTGGGTGATAAATGGTGAGTTGCCTCCTCTTTGGCAAGATATTTTTGGGATGTCTCTTGCATTAGGAGTTTTTTTAATTAATTAAGATCAACAATCTATAGCTTCACATGCTCTTTGGATGCATCAATTTCGCCTTTAAGTTAATCATCTTCTATTTTAGCTTGGATATTCTATCAATTTCTTAATCTCCTTATTTTCATGCTTCAAAACCTTTAAAGATTCAAGGACCGCAAATCTATTGTTGTTTGACTTAGATAGGCCTTCTTGAGTTTTCTAACATTGTTGTAGCTTGTTGGTTAGAGATTTTATGAGTTAGTTCTTTATCAAATTGATTGTGTGTTGCTTTGATTCCTTGCAGAGGTTCAAAGGTTGCTTTGAAGGTGTTAGATCTCTTGAATGTTTGAGTAATTTTTACTAAAGTGCATGCATTCATTGTAGGAATTGCACATGAAAGGAAACTGTTTATAATCTAGGATTTGTTAATAACTCCACTCATACATATTGATATGAGTTTCTTTGGCAGGCTATTTTTTGGATTCATTTCCACACATATTTAAGCCAAAGAGAGTAGATTTCATTTGGGTTCTACTCGATCAATGAAATGGCCCAACTTGTCCCTATTAGCTCTGAGAGAGATATCATTCTAGAATACTATAAGAAGATGAAGCAAATTGTTGTGGTTTCTACAACACCCTCCAAAATTTTGCCTACATTCAAATTTTGAATCCCCCTTACGATCATGTCATCTTTTGGTTCAAGTCATTAATGTGATGCTCGATCATGTTTTCTAGTGTTCAAGTCTTCCCTTAGGAAATCTAAGTTTCGAAGCTACTTGCTTTCACATGATTAGTTCATGATGCTTTCGTAGCGTACTTCTTCTAAGCAAGCCTAGCGCACTCCCTATTGACAGTCAATGTGCATTCTTGGAGCCTAAGCAAGCACACCTCTTGCTGATAGACACTACGCAGTTCCCTGATATAGTCATTGCATAGTTCCCAAAGATAGTGATTTCACACTCCTTGTTGATAGCCATTGTGCATTTTTTGTTGACAACAAGAGCACACTTCCTTAATTCAACACTACCACACTTATAGAAGCAATCAACTCATCCTTATCTCCTAATTTTCTTACATGCATTGAGTGCACTCAAAAACCCTAAACCTAATTGCATGTCTCCTCTCCCTATATAAAGAGTCTAGCCCAAAGCTCATTTCAAACTTGTCTTTCGATTTTGAGCTCTGTGTACTTTTGGAGCACAAGGAGGATCCCTCACTCTTGGTTGCAAATGCATCATCTTATGTGTGAGTTTCTCAATTGTTGCTTTTGCTTGCTTTCACTCTTGCATGTGTCACTTTCACTTGCTTTCACATATCTTGTTAAGAAAACCTTGGTGCACCTTATAAAGGTAGCTCTAGTGAACTCCCTTGCATTAGTTGATCCTATATATCATAATAACATGCACTGGACACACTTTGATGGCATAACACACCTTTTCATTACATATGACTCTTGTGTCACAAAGGCTTGTGCCCTAACTGTCGCACTTATAGATTAGTGTCATTTTATTGTCGTTTCAATGTATACATGTTGGTTTTGGGTACTATGCATATTCTTTTCATGTGCTTGATTTTGTATTGTGTGTGTGATTATGTCCAAGACTTATTTGTATGCTCTAACTCTCCCTCTCTTGTCCTATTGATCTCACACTTAGTCAATTTTGGAGTTTCTCCTTGCCCTCACATCATGCACAATTTTTTAGTACATTCAACTTCCAACCAAGTGATGAGTGCATTGCACACTCCTAAGCCTTAGTGATGAAACTCTTGTCTCTTGAACCTGCATCTTGCACCCATCTCGAGGACAAGTCCCTTCACAAGCGCATTGTACAAATTCAGAGCACCGTCACCCAACACCTTGTGGCTTAGACTTGCCCAATAAGCAAGCCTTGATCAACCCTGCCTTTTGTTGTGCATTGCACACTCCTAGTGGATAGTGAGGTCACCCCTTGCCCTTTGTAGTGGCAATCTATTCTCAACCTAGAATCTCCCTTTCATCCATTGTGCATTTCACTCAAGCCTCAAGCTCCTAGCCATTGTCACCTAGACTTTCCTCTGCACCCAAGACTTGCCTCTCTCTTTGGCCATTCTGCAATATGCATTCCTAGTTCCCAGACCTCCACCCCTTTTCCTCCCGACTCTGCACTCTATGCCCAAGAAGGCCTCTCCCTCAGTCCTAGTGCATTGTCCCATCACAACTAGCATCCTGCATGAGCAAACAAAGATAGAATAAGTGATTTTGGGACTGATATTGTCTTACCATGAGTGAACTTCATTGCAAGTACTATCATATTAACATGGCAGATGATGTTCAAGGAGGTCATCAAGAAGGGGTTTCAAAAGGGCACTTGTGGAGAAAATACACAAAGATGATATCATGCAAGAGTAAAGGAATCTTAGACCACAACAAAGAGATGTAAATTCATGTTGACTTAACAGGTTCTAATACTTATCCATACCCTTTGGAGGGTGAATATGAAGCACATGTCAGATCAATCACAAAGAGTTGAAGACATAGAAACAAAGAGAAGAACTTGGCATCAATACATTAGAATGAAGTCTCATATCACAATCACCAAATTGTAGCTTCTCAAAGTGTGAACACAAGAGTGTTATTTTTTTCTATGTATTTTCGCCACATTATTGGTGGAATGTAATTATGTAATTTTGAAATTGGAAAATGTAAAATGTGTGGAAGTCCAAGAGTCACATATGGAATGTGAAAAGTCACTTGGAAGTCCAAAGGTCATGCAAGAGCTTACAAGTCATATGGGAGCTCAAGAGTCATGAGGGAGATCAAGTGTCACATAGGAGGTGAAAGGTCACCCCATGTGTTGTAAATAGGCCCTCATGCATCAAGTAAAGGGCGTTTCACCTTGGCTTCTCAAGCTTAACATAAGAGAGAAGATCATTCTTTTGAGGAGAAAGTGGTGGCTCAATGTTCCACTATTGGGGCTAGTGATGCATCATTGTAATTGTGTATCTTAGAACTTTCACTTAATATTTTGAAGCTCTTAGAGAAAATGTACTTTCATGCATGTATCATGAATGTTGTAAGACTATCTTTCATGTTTGTTGTATATGTTTGTGTTCATATATACTAAGGAAAATGAACTATTTCATTGGCTTTGGTACACATCTTTGAATTGTGTGTCTTTAATTTCTTTCATGATCGTTGTTATTTTGTGAACTATTTCACAGATTAATTAACGATTTTTTCTATATGTGTGTGTCTTTATTAGGATAGTACTATTAGTTTTCTTGTAAAGGCTCACTCTTTATTTTCCCGTTTGTGAACGTACCTTATACACATTGCAATTGTGTGATTCACAGGGTAACTTACTTGCTTATCTCAAATTATACGTGTGCTCTCTTATGTGTTAATTGTAGTTAAGGAAAATAGCTAAGAATAAATAGCAGTTGCGTCTTTGTTCTGAATGGGGCTCCTATATCAAACAATGTGAGGTCTAATTGGGACTTCATACGTGGGATACCCCCTACTGTTGGCGGCATCCACAGTGTCAACACAAGCTTACTCACAGTAGGGTGGTTGTAATCTCTTCTTTTGGATTAAAGCCGTTAAACCAAGTTGTTAAGAACATCCGTCTTGGGTCTTATAAGTTTAATGCTTTTGTATGCATGTCTCTATAACTATTAGACTTAGCTACAATCTTGTAGACTTTCCAATGAACATATGCTTAAATAAAAGAAGGTATTTTTTCCTCGGGCTTTAGAGATGATAGATCTAAGTGGGGAGTGCCATCCAACTACTTGATGCAATAGACAAGATCTTTTGTTTTTTAGAGAGCCTACAAGCTTCTTAAAGTCACTAGCATCGTAATTAGAAAAAGACATTCTCAATATGGCTTCTTTATTGAATTGATGGTATGCACATCCGCTTGCATTGAACCAACATTGTTATGTTGAAAAAACCCTACAATAAACACCTACAACCTTTGGAATGATTATGAGTTGGTAACCCAACTAAGGTTAATTACTAAGACATAAAGACTACACTCGATAAAGGGCTCATAATAGTATCAATGTCTTGCAAAAAACAGACAGGTAAATCCTAACAATAAGAGAACACCACACTACAAATCTTCATGTTTTGGTAGACTATGTTTTAAATTTAATTTTAACATTTATCAATAATAAAAAATACCTATAATAAACATAGGATTCACATAAAAAAAAGTTTTTGAATGTTTATTCTAATTATTGTGCCCAAAGGCACTCTTTAGCCCAATATTGAAGAGATGTTGTAATATCCTATCTTGTTAAACATTTTGACTCATTGTGCCGAGAGGCGCTCTCTAGCCCAGTATGGAAGATATGTTGTAACGTTCTATCCTGTCATATTTTGTTAAACATTCTGACTCGATCAAATTAAACATAAAAATAAAACATTTTGACTCGATTAGATTAAACATAAAAATAAAAATAAAATTAAATTTAAAAACTATCCAGCCTAGTATGGGAGAGGTGTTATAATCTTTAACATTTGGACTTGGTCAAATTACATAAAACATAATAAAATTAAAATTTAATAAACATAACTAAATTAAGGTAAATTAAAATCTAAAAATTATAATTATTAATAAAACATTTTGACTTCATACAATCACATAAAAATAAAATAATATGTAAAACAAAATAGAAATAAAAAAAATATTTTAGTTAAAATAAAATAGTCAGTTTACCCTTATGAAACATTTTGACTCATTATTTTCATAACTGATGGTTCTCTCTCTCTCTCTCTCTTCTCTCTTCTCTCTATATAATAATAATAATAATAATAATAATACCAAAATAGTAAATTACTATTATGTAAATATTTTAACTTTGGTTTTTTCCTATGGTATTCTTCATGTAGCCATTTAAAGGCATAAAATTTTAATGAAGTTTCCACATAAAAATAACCAATTGTCAATTTGTTGTGCCAAATTTGAATCCTTTTGTGTGAGAGTCATACATAGACACAAAAGATTTACAGAGTGTCTTTGTTTTATTTTTTTACTTATATTTTAAATATTTTGTAAATGAATTATTTATGTAAATAAAAGATAATTCTAAGACCAAAAATACCTCTATTTTTGTATCAAAGTGTCTTATAAGCAAAGTTTTCAAAAAAATTAAGGAATCCTATTTCAATGATTTTATTTATGTATCTATAGTCTTTATGTCTGAAAGATTAGGCCTTACTTTTGTATAATTATTGTTGTCCTCTAGCGCGAGTGTCTTATAGGCAAAAATTTAAAACAAAATTAGGAAAATTTTGATAAAACATTTTTCATTCTAATTTCTTAAATTTTTTTTTTTGCAACAAAAATGAGTAATATTGATAGAAATTTATGCCCAGTCTTATCGATATACACGGGGATTGCATCTTCAAAGTTCAGATTTGACCATAAGACCTATACATGTCTAAGGATCTACACAAATGACTAGAAGAGTTAACAACATACAAACTGAAATCATGCTTTCATGAGTGCAAAAAGACCCGACAATATGACTAACGAAGCATATAATTAGAAAAATTGCATGGATACACTAGACAAACTATAGAAGCCCAACATAAAATGATCTCAAACTACATGCTTACAAAAAAGACCAAAATCCATTGAGCGCGCTTGTTGGAGGTACTAGTCACTATCTATAACTAGCGTATTGACATCAATTTCACGATGTCCTGTATCCTCCTGGTGCTTGTCGGGAGTTTCTTGGGCTTCTTTGCTTAATTTGAGGTCCATAACCATGCTCCTGAGAGCATCAACTTCATCAACCAACTGAGAAAGCCAAAATTGAAGAGATAGGATCTTATTTATAAAATCAATTTGAGCATGAGACATTTGGAAAAATTTTACTTGAAGATCATAATATGCTCTATGTAGAGCTTCATGGGAAGCCAAATAGTGAGAGCAAGGGCTACCTGTTAAAGAGGACTCAGAGTTCGAATCTATGTCCATTAGATCACCCTGAGCAATGACCCAATTATGATTTAAGGTGATACATGATGACTCTAGTGACCTTGTCAGACTTTCCAGACTTATGTTGGAGAGAGACATATGAATTCTAATATGCTTTGTGATTAAATGATCAACCAAGGAACTACTACCATGAAAAACTAGGAGGATCTTGAAAGCGGACCAAGAGTGGCGCCACCTCTGCAAACACACGAACCTGTGGAAATTTCCCAAAGGAAGAGATGTCTAAGGAGCCGAAATAACTAGTGTAGTCACAATCCCATTTATAACATGCCAATAAACAACCTTGGGGCCGAAGGAGAGGCCTAGATCCATGGTATTGCTATTCAAACCCAAATTGAAGCAAAGAATAAATTTATAAACTAGAAATGCAACAATACCTTCTTAAGATGTGGCCCGTATTAAACTTAATCTCGCATTGCAATTCTATCCCGAACCAGGCTTATTGACCTCTGAGCTAGCTAGCCTAGATTTCTAGAAAACCCATGAGCTGAAATGCCTTACCCATTGAAATGACACCTAACTGAACAATTAAAGCCTAATGGAGCTCTTCACAAAGTTGTTGTAAGGAAGATTGCCTGGATGCCACAAGTGAATGACTGAGCTGAACTAGAACTCAATTTGAGACCACTTGCGAAGAAGACCCCCTTGGAATGAGAATCTCAGGATATAGTAACTCAAAAGTAAGATCTCATTCCAATTTTACATAATAACCCCTGTCATTCCACATGAACTCCATCTCCACAACATTAAATTTTATAGTGTATCATCTTAGAAAATTCATCATTAAACTGATTGAAGGGAAATTCCAATGCTGGAGCATAATAATGTTTCGAGCATGTGAAACTGGAAGAAATACCATTGCATGACGCTGATACTTATACCCTAACACGTTTCCAAAGGGGGTCCTACCATCAAAGTACTTCATATAATCCGAACGGGAATGATTGCAAGGAGCGACATACGATAGGGAGGGAAAACATATGGGGAGGAAGAATATAATGATAATGCTTATTATTCTAGCCATATTCCAATATAAATAGAACATAAGGGAGGTCCTTATATTCAAAGACATGAATTCAATTAGGGGATTAAGCACCTGTTCCTTTCATCATTGATCACCAACTCAGCTTCTTCCAGAGAGAAAGCCTGGTTTGCCATCATATTTTCTTCATAAAGCGAAGACTTGCCATTAGACTTTTGATTCTCTGAAGCACCCTAGCAAGAGAGTTTTCCTTTGGATTATTTTCATTGTTAAGATATTAAATCGTAACCAATGAGTCTCCAAATATGATTATGTCTTCCACACCCTTGTCTTTGGCGATGAATAAACCTTACAGGAGCCCATACATCTTAGCTTAATTATTAGATCTTCTTCCTAGTCCCCATAAGAACTTTGCTTCAGTTATTCCATCGGGATTAATAAGAATCCCTCCCCCTCCTGCCACCCCTTTAGTTTCTTAATTTAAAATAAATAAAAAGAAGAGTTATTTTCTCTCTATCCCATTTAAATGATTTTGAGTTGTGTATCTATAGTCCTTATGTCTGAAAAATTAGGTTTTATTTTTGTATTGGAGTGCCTTATAGGCAAAGTTCTTAAATATTTTTAGGTAATCTCATTTCAATGGTTTTGATTTATGTATTTATAGTCCTAATGTCTAAAAATGTAACACCCCCTACCAGGTCTACCCAAAGTAACCATGCCAACTGGGGTATGTCACTTTAAGGAAGTGGAATTGATGAAACATCACATACAATCATCCAACATCATCAACATAACCCTTAGGAGATAGGTCAGCCACTCAGATAGTCCGTCCCTGGGTCCCACTGCTATTCTGCAGCTCTTAGGCCATAGTCACTCTCATGTTATGGGCAAGGGAGCAACTAAAAACCCAAAGTCGCTCTCACAGGCCTGCCTGCTAGCAACTGTGGACCAAAATTGCTAGTTCTGTGCCAGCGACGCTGGGATTTAAGCCACTTTTCTAGCCCAGAATCCTAGCCTCTGCCCAGAACTTGTTGTAGCTTCCATAATTCATAAAAAATACGATAACAATGCTGATCAATAAAAAATCACCCTCAGGACTAGGCCTAAGCATCCCCAACCGGGACTGACATTCTGTCAAACACTTGGCGTCAATGCAACCTATAGGTCTAGGATACAACATAGAGCATACACGACTGAAACAACTTATGAAACATAACAAAGGATCACCTCCTTCTCCATTGAACTACTACATTATCAATTAGGTCTTGCATCCACCCATTTAACAATTACAAGTAAATATATGAAATAACCATGACATAAACCAGTCATTCAGTCATGCTTATAACCAACATAAAACCATATAAATATCAAAGATATGAAAGCCATTAAATCCACATATAAATAAGTGCAAAAGTAAGAGAACTTAGCTTTTATTAATCATAGGCAAATTCGACCAGGTTCAAGACTTCCACATACTACCCGACCATACGCATGGTTGAACCAAATCTCTCTTTCAGCCAGTCACCCCCGTGCCATATTCCAAGCATGAATGTGGGATCTCATAGAACAACCAATCCAAGAACAACCAAGGGAATCCAAAGGTTAAACCACCTCCACCCTCATCAAACCATGATCACACAAAACCAGTGCTCCGATCACAACCAAACCAAACTTGGAATGCCATTCGGAATCCATCACTATCCTTGAGGAATTTTCCATCTCCTTATCTCTCAGGCTTTATCGCAATCCAAACCTGGATCATTAGGCCCTAAACCGAGACTGCTCCCTCAGGCTTTACTGTGCATCTTGCCAAAACTAGTCAAGGGATTCCTAGGCCTTTGGGAATGGAACTTGAGACCATCTTTGCCCCAGATTCTAAAATCCATATGGCAAACCAAAGCTCAAAAACCGAAATAACATCCTAACGTACCATGGCATTCAGAAAAGGCTAGGCTAGGCTGAAATCCACCGCCATAACCTGACAAAACCATGCCACCGATAGCAAGAGAACCATACACCAACATGCAAAGCCATGCATGTCCAAACCAACTAGGAAATCACACATGCAAAATGTTACCTGCAAGTATTGCTGCTGAAGTTGCTTGATCCTGCTTTCCTTTCCTTGATCCTTGCTTGCTTTTTGTTTCCTTTGCTTGTTTTCATTTCCTTGCTCCAAACTAGAGTGCTCCAAGAAAACTCTAAGTGACCCAGAGTGAGAGAGAGAGAGAATAATGAGAGAGCTCCAAGCTTGTACTGACAAAAACCATGAACTGATCCTCAAAAAACTTTTTATGTATGAGGCCTCTAATTTCTTCATTTCGATTGTTTTCCTTCAATTTCCTCCTCACATGCAACCTGTGACCTTTCACCCTACTTTTCTCCTAATTTCTTTTATTTTCATAAATAAATGTGCCAAAAATCCTTTTTGCCTTTTAATTCCTTTGCCTTAGCCTTTTCCAATTTTGCTTGGCCAAAACACACATAAGTGATGCCCACTAGGATATATTTGCCCAACATTCAGCTTGGAATATGTGTCCCTTACCCGTAGTCTTATTTTTCCTTTATTAACTTTTATTACATGAACTTTTCACCAAGGCCGTTACAGAAAAATTATGCTTTACTTTTGTATAATTATTGTTGTCCTCCAACATGAGAGTGTTTTATAGGAAACCAAGCCTCAATTTGTTTTGTGCCAAATTTGAGTTTTGAATCCTTGTGTGTGAGGGTTATATATAGACACATAAGATTCACAAAGTGATCCAAAGATTATGAGCTTGGGTTAATCTCACAAGGAGCTATTATTGGTGAAGATAAGCCTTCCTTGGTAGAACACCAAATTAGACTTTATTTTTGTATCAAAGTGTCTTATAGGAATAGTTTAAAAAAAAAGGAAATTTTGATAATTTTTTTAGTTATAATTTCTTAATTAAAAAATTAAAAATAAAAATAAATTTTTTTATTTCTATTTTTTAATTTTTAAATCTTTTGTTAATTTGTGTAAATAAAAGAAAATTCTCAGACAAAAAATACCTCTATTTATTGTTGTTCTCAAACATGAGAGTGTTTTTATGAAAGTGTATTAACTTCTTCCTTTAAAAGCTTTTGCGAATGGCGCTTATGTTTGAAAAGTTAGGCTTTCTTTTTGTATCGTCTTATAGGAAAAGTTAAAAAAAAAAAATAGGTGATCTCATTTCAATAATTTTGATTAATGTAATTATAGTCCATGTTTGGAAATATATGCTTTATTTTTGTATGACTGTCTTGTAGGCAAAGTTTTCAAAAGAAATTAGGTAATCCCATTTCAATGATTTTGATTCATGTAATTCTCGTCCTTATGTCTGAAAATATATGCTTTATTTTTGTATAATTATCTATTATGTAAACCATCTTATATCCATCTTAATTTGACAATTATCAAGCTTTAAGAGGGATAAGATCTCTTGAAGTGCAAACTTTTCCTCAAATTCAATCCTTAAACCTTTTTTTTGAGTGCAAAACTTGAGGAAAAAGTTGTATCTTGGAGATTTAATCCCTCTTAACACTAGATAGATCTAAGTTAAAATGGATCTACAATGATATATAAAAAATAAATTAAAAAAAATAATCTAATTGATTGAATGATATATTTTACAAACAAAATATTAAATTTAGTATTTATATTAAATTTAATTAATGTAAAAATAAATTTAAACTTAACAAATTTTTTTTTGACAGAATTCGATTGCTATATTATGAGCTGAAAAAAGGAGTCAGGTCTCCATGCATACAATACTTTCTAGATATCATGGATCAGAGGAATTACAAAATGGGTCCCTTCCTTGATCCTTGTTCTAGAAGTTCTGCCTCTGAAACTTCCTATACTACTGTAAATCCTAACATATTGCAAAGACCAAAGTTTACAGCTACACAACATAATTAATCTACTTCAATATGACTGATCTGCCTAGCCGTGGAATCTTCCGGATTTGGATCTAGGTCCATCTGCTTCGCACTGGAGGAGAAGTCTCAGCTACTGTAACTCGAGCAAACTTAATGGTTGGCCGATTCTTTTGAACACTAAACTAGATACAACGAGGTAAGATGAGGAGGATGGGAGCATTGAGATGCCGATGCTCACGCGGACAACTTTGCCTAACACATTGAAGAGCTCGATTCTCTGGAGTATAAGTAGAATTAACCTGTGCGCTTCGAGGGCGGGAAGATGTCAAACTGAGCATCATGGGGCTATTGCAAATCCGCATAGTGGACAGATACAAATCCATCGTAGTATGAAAGGCCAATCTGAAAGGACGATTCTCACCTAAAGGCTTGTGGTTTCCCATGCGTTGAGGCGATTTCCTGATTGCAAATCTGAGCAAATTCCTACCCACATTACCTATTCTGTCGCCGGCACGGATTGCTTGATTTATCTCCCTGATTCTGTCAGCTGGAAAACTCCTGTTATTGACTAGATATGAAAGGATCATGGTAACAGTTGGAATGACACGCTGGAATTACAGCTAAGACTGCCTATGGGTCTTTCGCATGCTCTGCTGGCATGTTTATCTGCTTCTTTGTTCAAACTGCGAGGATGTGATAATAATTAACCTCTTCCATTGTCGCGTGAAGAATTTGATTTCGTTGATTTATCTGTTGGAGGAGGATATTTGGTGTACTCTGTCGGTGTGTCATAAGCCGAATGATTATTGAGGAATCCCCGAATACCACTGCCTTCTTTACCCCAAGTTTAATTAATTGGGTGAGACCCTGAAACAGGGCTAGTCCTTCAGCTCTATTGTTGGAGTTTTCCCCTAGTCCCCACTCATAATGAAGGATGTAGTCTCCATTTGCATTGCAGATAAGGCCCCCTGCACCGGCCAGACCTGGATTCGACTTAGATGCGCCATCAAAGAATAAGCATAATTTATTGCAGTTGCTCAGCCAGTTAGAGAATTCCTCCTCTTTTAATCTCATTTTCCATGCACTTTTTGCTTCTTGTGCCTTTGCCCCCCTCCTGCTGGTTTCCTGAGCGCTGGATATGTTCTCCAGAACGTAGTTGAGAAGGTTTCTCTCCTCAATACTGTAATTGGTTGCATCTATTTTGCCGCTGGTGTGGTTTGTAACTCATTCTAGAGCCAACATTTTGGCTTTGTGGCAAATTTTCCTGGTGTTGAAGTCTTTCTCCTGGAAGACCTTGCCATTTCGTGCTAACCATATGCGCCATAGGAGTGTAAGTGGAATGATGTTCCATACTCTTTGAGCCAGCTTGCTTCTTTTCTCTCTCCAAGGACAGTTCTTCCTCCATTTATAAATCATTTCTGCAATGGTGGTCTGAGGTTCCCAGGGTGTTTCTACCATTGAGGCCATTCTCTTCCAGCATTCACCGGCCACCAGACATTCTATAAATAAATGCTGCATCGTTTCCTCTGACCCACAGCAGTTTGGGCACCTGGATGGACCCATTATGCCTCTTTTTCTTAGATTTTCCATTGTTAGCATTTTCCCTTTCAGAAGAAGCCAAATAAAGAACTTAACCTTGGGGGGCGCTTCTGCTCTCCAGACTATTTTCCAATGATTCCAGGGTTCCAGTTGATAGGTGCTGTCACAGAGATATTGATGTCCAGCTTTTACTGTGTATTGTGTTCCAGTTGGATCCCATCGATACCCGTCCATTGTGCCTTCTTGAACCGGAGCTTTGTTGTGGAGGAGCTGTTTCAGGGCATTGAGACTGGTTTCTAATACATTGGGGGGATCCGGAAATTTCCAGCCTATCCAGGCATGAGTGTGGCTGTCCCATTTTGATATTTGGGACAAGTGGAAAAGTCCTTTGTCATTAAGCCAATTTATGACAGGGATTGCCTCTGCCTTTGATCCCATAGGTTGCTGCCCTAGGACTTTGTCTATAGAGAAATTGATACTGTTTCCCCCGCCTGGGACCTTAGAGATATTTTGATTCATAAATGGTATAGCCTTCTTGCAAAGTTGCCAGATTTTTGTGCAGTGTCTGTTAGGAATACTAGACTCCAAAAGCTGCTGCCTTGTACAGTTTAAGTATTTTACCTCCAAAACCTTCTTCCACCACGTTGTAGACCCTGTGATCAATCTCCATACAATTTTTGCTCCAAGAGCCAAGTTTAGAAGCTTTGGGGATCTGATGCCCAGTCCTCCTTTTTCCTGAGATTGGATTATATTCTTCCAGCTTACTAGATTAAATTTATTTTTATCTGTTTTCCCTCCTTGCCAAAGAAAGTGTCTAAGTACTCTTTCCATTTTTTGATGGAAAACAGCTGAAGCTTGATATAAAGAGAAATGGTATATGGGAAGAGAAGCAATACCTGATTTTAGGAGGACTAGCCTTCCTGCTGGGTTCAACCACATTGTGCCCCATTGCTGCACTTTTCTCGTTATTTTGTCAAGGATTTCATTCCAGGTATCAGCTTTCAAGGGTCCCAAGCTTACTGGCATTCCTAAATAGGAGAAGTGGTTCCAGATTAGTCTGCAGGAAACTCCAAATATATTTGCAATATTGTGAATGGTATGATTTGCTGTGTTCCAACCATAAATACAACTTTTTATCTGGTTGACTTTCCCTCCTGAATAATCCATGAATTGGTCCAATATCTTCTTGAATCGCCTTGCTATTGTAATGGATGCTCCTCCTATCAGCAGAGTGTCATCTGCAAACTGCGAATGATTGATGTTCTTTGTTCCATGTTCGATCTTGATGCCAGTGATTAATCCTACTCTCCGGTTATAGTCCAAGGCTTGACTGAATGATTCAACCATGAGGATGAACAGATAAGGAGAAAGGGGGCAACCTTGTCTGAGACCACGGGATGATTGGAAGGCTGCACATGGTCTCCCATTGATCAAAGGGGAGATCCAAGGTCCGGTTATGCAAGATGCGATCATAGAGGTGAAGGAGAGATCAAACCCCATTTTATGAAGGACAACAAATAGATAGGAGTGTCTTACTCTATCGAAAGCATTTGCAAGATCCAGCTTTAGAACAAATCCTTTTTCTTTCCTGGTTGAACTCAAGTGGATGGCCTCTTGTACAAGGAGAATAGAATCAGTAATGTGCCTGTTAGGGAGAAAGCCCCCTTGATTTTCAGAGATCAAGGAGGGAAGGAGGGGTTTTATCCTGGCTGCTAATATTTTTGAGATAATTTTGTAGGTTGAGTTGCATAAAGAAATTGGCCGGAATCTCGAGAAGGAGGAAGGGCGATTTTCTTTTGGTATCAGAGCAAGATACGTGGAGTTGGTGAATCCCCCCATTTTACCTTTTTTCATCATCCAACAAATCATCTTTAAGAGATCTTTTTTTATCATAGACCAGTATTCCCGATAGAAGCAAATGGGAAATCCATCTGGTCTTGGTGCTTTGTCAGGATGCAAACTCCAAATAGTTGTTTTGATTTCCTCTTCTTCTACTTCTTTGTTAAGATTGCTGTTCATTTCTTGTGTGATCCCTTTAGGCAGATACTGAAGCATGTTTGAGTAATCTTCTGTGCCTTTGTCTTCAGTCAGAAGTTTACAAAAATGCCTGGTGGCTGCTTCCTTTATAGATTCCTGGGTATTATATCGGTTCCCTTCATTGTCCATTATTGTGCTCACTGTGTTTCTAAGCTTTCTCACAGTGGCTTGCTTATGAAAATAAGCTGTGTTTTTATCTCCTTCCTGCAACCAAAGTTGCCTTGATTTCAATCTCCACTTTATTTCTTCATCCCTAAGGATTTGGTTTAGCTGCGAATATAATTTACCTTCTTGTTCTTTATTCTGCTGAGATAGCCCTTGCCTTTCGATTCTCTGTTGCACATCCTCTAGAGCTTGCTTGATTTTCTTTTTATTCAATTCGGGCTCTTGATAGTTGTTCCTTGCCCAGTTCTTTAAAGCCTGCCTTACTCTTTTAAGTTTTGTCTCCCAGATATAACTTGGAGACCCTTCAACATGATGGATCCATGTCGTTTGCACCACTTCTTTTGCAGCTGGTATCCGGTTCCATATTGAGCTATATTTGAAGGGTATGGGCCCTAGAGGGCAGTGGCTTTGGAGAGTTAGAGTTATCGGATAGTGATCAGAAGCCGACATATTGAGGATATTTGAATAGCCTGTTGAGAAAGTGGAAAGGTATGCTATGCTGATAAGGAATCTATTGAGTCGTTCCATGATGTTGCTGGCACCAATTCTTCTATTACTCTAGGTATACCTACGGTTTTTGGGCCTGACATCAACTAGATCATGATCCTGTATTATGGTCTCTAAGCGACTTCTGGAAGGATCAGGAGTGAAATTACCTCCTCTTTTTTCATTTGCATGCAGCACTAGATTAAAATCTCCTGCTACAATGAGATTGGTATTCTGGTCCATTTCTATGTTTGCTTTCAGAGTGTCCCAGCATATCTCTTTTTCTCTATACTGATTTGGAGCATACACATTATACACCATTACTGATTGGCCTCCGGTTCTGCTTTCAAGTGTGGTTCGGATCCAGTTTTGATGAACATTGGTAGAGCTGCACATCCATTTGTTGCTATCCCGTAAGGTTACTATGCCGCCTGAGGCTCCTCTTGCCTCACTTATGCTTCCACGGAAATGTTTCTGCTGACTAATTACTTTATTCATTTCACATTGATCTTGCTTTGTTTCTTGTATAAGCATGATACTTGGGTTCTCGCTGTGGATTAAATCCTTGAGGGCAGCTAGCTTAGAGGGGTGCCCTAATCCCCTGCTGTTCCAAGATAGGATTTTCATCATGAGATACTAGCTGTATGGAGAGGTGCTCGCCTCTCATGGCCTTTATTGCTGTTTTCTTTTTCCAGATGCCCAAGAATAAAGGTCTCTATTGGTCTTTGAGTGCCCAATGCTATGTCTTTTTGTGCGCTTTCGTACCTTTGTTGTTTAGCTGATTTTCTTCCAGGTCCTTGCTTTTTTGGAACATCACTGGGCGCTCCATGATCCTTTGAAGAGCTCCTGGTAATTCTCGAAGAGGGAGGATCAGGTGGGGGCTGCATGGAGGGGGGAGGAGATTGATGAGGAGGGGGATCAATGGAGGGGATGTCAGGTCCCGATTCAGCCTCAGAAAGGACCGCAAAAGGTTGGAAGAAGGAGGGAGAGGCGGATCGGGTATCAGAGAGGGAGGGGAAAAAGGGCGCTGACTGGAGGTTCCAGGGACATCAGAATCCATAGGAGATTTGAGGGGAGGCGATGATTTTTTTCTTTTTAACAGATTCCCAGTGGCCATCTTGCTCATCATCATCTACATTAACAATTTTTGTGCATCTATTTGCAAAGTGTCTGTATTCGTGGCATACCTTGCATTTAAAGGGTATCTACTCGTAGTCCAATTGCTGGATATGGCTCCAATCATCCACTTTCAGCTTGATCGCCTCCGGCAATCCTCGGCCTAGATCGACTTCCACACAGATCCTTGTGCATGCCTGCATGTTGTCTTTGGGTTCACTGCGATCTATATATTTTCCCACCGCATTTCCTATAGCTTTAACTGAATCATCCCCCCAACAGTGAAGAGGGAGATGTGGCAGCCGTACCCAAACTGGAACAACATTCGGGATATCTAGTTCTGGGTCGAAATCCGGGGTCCATTTGTTGAGGTAGAGGCCCCTGGAGTCCATAAAATATGGTCCGTTCTTGAATATTAGATCTTTGTCCTCCTTTGTCTCGAAATGAAATGTAAAATATCCTCTGCCACAGAATCTGATAGATATTTTACCCTGAATCTTGTCCGACCAGTTTCGTTCAATCCACCTTTGCACTGTTCTGAGCGATGGCCAAAGTCCTGTAAATTGCCCAATTAATCCTTTCTCTGCTAGGGAAAGGGCTGCCATGCATGGGATAGCAGGCGGCAGTTGAACCTCCTGTAGTATATCAAGTTTCTTTACAAACTTTGTTGCTGCTGGTCGAGGTCGCTATGGGGGGAGAGAATTTACCAGGTTGGAAAAGGCCCGTTGCAGATCCGGATCCCCGTGCGGTGGATCCGGAGGATCCATGCTGAAACGCGATCGCAGGCAGTTTCAGGCTCGCGCAGCAGTCTCAGGCTCGCGCAACAGGTTTTTTAAAAAAAAGTGATTAAACTTAACATTTTACTTTACTAATACTAAAATATAAAATTTCATTATTTTTAAACCCAAAATGAATTTAAATTGTAATATTATTAATTGATAAAAATTATTATTATTTATTCATTAAACTTTTGTATATTTCATAATGATAAAAATTTATGTCATTATTATTAATTATTATTATTTATAAAACTTCAGGAAATGTTTAGGAAAGAAATCAAAATTTATTCTTTCATCATTTAAAAGGATTAATGACAATTTGATTATGTTTAAATAATAATAGTAAGAATAAATTAGTTCACGGGGTCTTTAATAGACTGTGATTGGGTGATTTATTAAGGTACTCTTTGACGTGAAGTTATTGGTTCAATTCCCCGCCCCAACCAGGGTGATATATTGTACATGATAAAAATGTATCGGGTGTTTTATTAAGATACTCTTTGATGTGAAGTCACCAGTTCAATTCCAAAGTGATATATTAAACATGATAAAAATGTGAGTTGTCGTCTAATGAGGCGGAGGAATTGTCCGGATAGTCAAAAGTGGTCCGATTCGGGGCAAAGAAATTTCAAAATTTTTTGTAGAGAGAGTGTTTGAATCGTGTTTTTGATGGTGGAAATGGATTCAACACCATAAAAAAAGTCTAGGACACCTAAAATTTTGAAATTTAACAACTATAACTTGGATTTACAAAAATCCTTGCCGGATTTTCTTTAAATATGACCGGAATTTCCATAACTTTCCGGGCAACTCCTCCGCCTCATTAGACTATGCGAAAATGTAAAACTACCGAAGTTAAAAAAATTAATAAACAAACTTAAAAAATAAATAATTAAGAAATAAAAATTAAAATAATAAAAATAGATGAACCTACATCTATTTATTTACTCATTTACTCATAACGGGAAATAATAAGTATTCTCATTACCCATTGCAATTCGAATAAATTTATTTTATTTTAAAACTCATAATTAAAAAGAAGTTATGAAAAAACAGAAACACCGCTCAAGTTAATTAATTGGACTTCAAGACGTTTAGGCCCTGGAGTCACTCTCAATTCCCGCACCTCATAAAAACAAAAACTAGTCCCCGTATTGTTCCACTGCATTCTGCTCAACTACACTACAGATATCCCTTGAATTTCAAAGCAAAGTTTGGAAACGCCTGCTTAAGGTCTAACAACAATCATTTTTCATGCACCCGGGGACATGCTCCTGGCTGAATTAGGAAATCAGAATAAAGCGCCCAAGAATGAAAATACTGCAATTGGCTTTAGCTATAGCAATATCGACTGGCTTGATCGTAACTTTTATTTACATCGAAGGCCTAACTGCCATTGGTGAATACTAAATTCTGCGTTGTTTTAGATATATCACTCTCCTTTATTTCAGATCTTCGATGCTCAAACTAACAGCACGACAGATCTGTTTGTTTACAGCATTTACAGGGACCTGATGGTTTTGTTTAAGTTGTCTTGCTAGATGGTCAGCCATTCATTTCGGAGGAGGACACAAATGCATTGGAGGCTTTACAGAACAGCTTCAAGCAGTGCGTGGTACTACTCGGCAATCCCTTTCCTAAAACATTAAATAACGCAAAGGTTTTTCATTTGTTTTGTGTTTATTATTATCTTTTTAAACGATGAACGCAATTTATTGCTCACATCTTATACACAATGCGAGCAGTCATAAACATAATGTTCATTATGAAGTTTTATGCTTATAATTATAACACTTCTTGTTGCTGGCAAACTATTTTCAACTGGGGCTATTAGCTATTTTCTGGGATTTGGTCTCCAAGACACCCACAAAGGGTTCAACCAGATTTGGTCAAGCAGAGCTCCCCGCGATGATGCTGCCCGGGATCTATTTTTTTTGTGTATTTGTATGCGCCTGCCTATGATTTGATAATCTATCTAGTGTCCTCTGTTTTGGTGCAACCGTACCAGAATTGAACTCTAAATCGCAAAAAACCCAAACTTCACTTGGCAACTCACTCCAAGGTAATAAAAGATAATGTACGAAATAAACGACTTAGGCTAAAATGGAATAAAGGTTTTGGCTGGATAAAAAATATGATTATTTACTTAAGCCTTTATTTGCTTTCATTTATTTTTTGTGAATTCATAGTTCTCCGTATTCTTATCCTTCTCTGCCTGTTGCTGCTGGCTGGTGATGTATTTTTATTATTAATGTACAATTCACATATTTACATCATTATTTGGCCCTCAAACTTTCACCATATACATATGTACATTGTTAATTGGGGATCAAAACTAGGGTATTACATTTCCCTCCCTGTAACAGATGCATCATCCTTGGTGCAACTCGCCATACATATGCACACACATTTTTCCATCAAAATTTTGTTTACATCAAAATCTCCGAACAGATTTGGGTATGCCTCTTGCATTGCATCTTTTAGATCACATGCTGCCACTTTAGGGTTGTACCTGGTCCACTGGACTTTTACTTGCCTTATGGCTTTGTTTCGGAACACCATAATTTTCCTATGGAAGATGCACAAAGACCCTACAATCATGAAAATGAAGATAGAGGCATGGATGTAAGTGTAAGAGATGAAGAGACAAAGTCTAATGGACATAGAGACAACATAGAGCCATTACAACTGGTAAAAACCATGAGGAGTCTAAATATGGAGGTGTAGAGTTACAGAGTTGATAATGTGAGGTTGTTTAAAGCTTGGAGGAACAAAATCAAATAAATACTTAGCTGCTACAAAGCCTAAACCAGTTGCTGAGGCAAATAAAGAATGAATCTGTCAAGACATGAGGAAGAAGGTGGACCTATGCAACCCCTGGAGCTTCTCTAGTGGCATAAAATGTAGATACAAGAATAGTATATACAAAACCGAGCTTGGAAAGAATAACATATTCACATTGATCATCCTTTAGGTTGACTTTATAATCTTTAAATAAATGTCAAGTATTTTGAACTTAGATAAATAATTGCCAATGCAAGATAAGATAAGATAAGATAATTTTATTAATGTCCAATAGATGACCATAATAGATCAACGGGATTGTCGGTTACAATGATTACATCATGCCAAGCCGGTGGACCAAACAGTCCC
>APFE031747071.1:7261-45919 GCA_000404065.3 Pinus taeda
AGAGGGGGGGGTGAATCAGTATTATCAAATCAATAAAACTTTTTCATTTCCACACTTAGATACATATACACTACTTCAACGCAACTGTGTCTAATGCAACTAGCGTATATCCAGAATACTTATGATTCAATTAATCCATTAAATGTTGATCTTTAGCTAGTGCATCAGAACTTCTTTAACCATATGTATAGTAAGCAGGTGCAGTAAAATAAAACAGATCATCACACAAAAGAAGCACACATGAACACCATGATATAAGGTGGAAACCCAATGTGAGTGAAAACCACCTGCTGCAAGTCGTCTCTATCTTCTTTTAATAAGAAGATTCTTTTACAATAGTTCTATACTGGTGCAGTATTATACCAGTACACAGGCTTCTACCTATAAAAGGCTACAACCTTCTCTTGTTTTCCAGACTCTCCTGGAAGGGAGCTACAACCCCCTTAGCTCTTGTACTAGCTCATGTACTAGTACGTAAGTGCCGACCTACAGAAGGCAACAACCTTCTCTTTCTTCCTCCAGGTACCACGTTTCATACATTTTTAGACTGGATACTCCTCAAGCACAACACTCTAATTTGAAGGCCACGTTTCATCGAATTTTCATATTGGACCCATCAATATCATTGAAGCACAAAACAATCAATACTAGCATCATCAATTTCTGAATCACTGAAACACTGAAACCTTGTCTAGAACACAGAGCAGACTACAGAACTCTGCAATAACAATCAAACCCAACTGCAACTTCAAACATCATACTTTATTATGTATACGCTACTACGATGAATCAAACCTGTGTATATACGCGCTTTCGCCAAAGCCAACCTGTGTACAGATATATCAATATTCAATCATGACTTTGAGGCTGTTTCAGACATCAGTCATACCCAGATCATAACATGTGTACAATAAAACATGCATCAATAATTCAGATCTAGTCTATCCATGATCAAACCATATAAAGATGATTCATTTCAAACCATTTCATCCCGATCTATCCTTAGATCTTGTTCTCCA
The DNA here is from genome assembly GCA_000404065.3 of Pinus taeda. Classification (NCBI taxonomy): domain Eukaryota; kingdom Viridiplantae; phylum Streptophyta; class Pinopsida; order Pinales; family Pinaceae; genus Pinus; species Pinus taeda. Next base: position 8,281 of record APFE031747071.1, read on the forward strand.
TCAACCGGTGAGATCCCTCCTTAGCTTAGATCAGTCAATGTATCATAACCCATATCCTGCATATTGGATCTCATACTATATCAGATATTCAAGTCTTTTTCCATGCTCTTGCCTAATTATCTTCTTCTCCTTTTATAGTCTTAGGCCTTACTCAATACCATGGTCCAAAACTATAACAAAACAATACCACAGACCCAATACTTGGGTTCAATTCTTTTGGATGCAATACCACGGACCAAAACCATAGGATCAAAACCTATTGGACTAATACCATGAACCAACCATAAGATTTCCCATGTGCGTGCGCTTTTCTCTTCATGAAAGTGCGTGAACTTTTCTTTGCATGAAAGTGCGTGAAATTTTCTCTGCATGAAAGTGTGTGAACTTTTCTCTGCATGAAAGAAACTTTTTCTCTGCATGAAAGTGCGTGAACTTTGTTGCACTATACTTTATCATCTGAGATGATTTTCCATCAAGGACAACACTTGTCTCATAATGCCAACAATCTCCCCCTTTGGACTTGATGGAAAAGCTAACTTGTCATACTGAGAAATGTCATCTGATTCCTTTGAGTTGTTCGGCATCCCGTGCATTCAGTCACATCTGATATCTCTCCTGTAGATTCTTCTAGTTATAAATAAGTGAGATGTTCTTCTATGAGTGGGTTGCCATCAAGTACAACACATGCATCATAGTGCCAACAATCTCCCCCTTTGGACTTGATGGCAACAACAACCAATCACTCTCCCCCTTTGACATCAAGGGCAAAGGGCGGACCAAGATATTCTCTTCCTTTGATAAACATTATGCTGTCCATACTCCCCCTGAGTACCTGCTGAAATTTCTGAATGAGCTCCCCCTTTGTATATGTCAAGGTGTACCAATCTGTACATGCTCCCCTTGAGTACATGCTGAGTCTCTACACTGCTGAAGTGTGTTGTTCATGCTCCCCCTGACTCTAGGCAAGATCTGCAAAAAGATGTTCTACAAGAAGAACATGACTCTATCATAAATGACCTTCCTATCACCAAAGACTCATACATACATCCATCTCTCAACCAAGTGAGGATATACAAATATGACTCATCCACCCAACCAAGTGGGCTTACACCAGAAGTTTACTCATGATAAACAAGTACATTACATCATTCATCCCAAGCATAGTGGGGAAACCAAAATAGGCCGTTACATGACCTTGATAACAAAAGACATATATGACAAAGAGACGAAATATCTAGAGCAAGACTATGAAAGTTATCAATAACTAATATCAACAGCATCTGTCAATCACTATTCAGATCAGCAACCATGTTCTCCTTCTGTTCTCCCTCTGCATTTGTTCCACTTCAAATCAACAACAACTGAGTACTTGAACCAAAAGCTTCTAAGATAACGCCAACAATGCATTATCAGATATTTATCTGCTCCCCCTGAACCCTGAGATCCAGAGAGATGATGTTACCAGCCACTAGCAACTCCATGCCATAGTCATCTTCCAAAAGGCCCAATAAATCCAAATGGTGAAAAATTTTATTTTTAACATCACGCATAAGTGGACCAATTTCTGTGCTTGAATACAGATTTTTAGTCATTGAACCCCTGATGAACTCTTCTTGTGTATGAGCTTTGCTCAAAATAAAAAAGTAGGCTGGCTCAGGCTTCGTCGGACAGATTATATTACACAGCTGTTCCAAAATAAATAGATATGTCCTCCCCTTTCTCTCACGACCATGACTTTGTAGACCTGATATGCATGCCCGTATGAAATGATGCTTGTTTTCATTACTCTCTTGTAGAAGAGAATCCAACAGCTCTCTTAGGAGACGATTGCGATCACTGATTAGTTTTGTCTTTTGTACAATTAGACCTCTTATCACTAGGAGTGCCTCCAACACTTGAGATAGTAGTCCATCACGCATGAATCTTGAACGTATGTTGGGCACCTCCAAGATTTTGCTAAGGAGCTCTATCAATTTATGAAGTATAAAACCTTGTGATATGTCAATGTAGAAGCTTCGCTCTTGTGCCTCTATCTAGACCACCTCATCTGTTATTAACCTACATATTGTAATTAAGAATCCCTTTATTGTCAAATACAGTCATGAATCTTCAGACTCTACCATCTTGAAGAGCAACTCAAACAATTCTGCAACACTTTCACCTGCAAATTGTGCTGCAGGGAGCAAAGTCATCAGCGAGTTGAGGAATCTAGACCGCCTTGCTGAACTCTGAGCACACAGCACACTAATTAACCCACACATTTTTTATCTTATCGACTAGGATCATGCACTCAAAACTAACTCAGATACCCAAGAACTATGTTCAAAAACTGAGAACTCATTGGTAACGAACACCTTACAAGCTCGCCTTTTCCATCTTAGAACATACTTGAGTGCAAGATAATCAGCTCTCTTGGAATCCCTACGGGATTTTTTGAACTGAAACTTTGGTAGATTGTAACACTTTGTATTACCTCCTCACAAAGTCCAAATATGAGGCACCCTATTCCCATTCACCATAATTTAACAGCTGAACATCCCGACTTCTTGCATCTCGTTCTGAATCCTTTTCTAAAAAACCGTGTTGGGATTTGTTTCCATTGACACTACTGTTATTTGATGGAGAAAATGCATTTTTAGCACTTTCATCAGATTTTGTTTCAGAATTCAATCCACTTTTTCCATTGCCTGCCTCTTTGTTGGTTACTTCTGACTTTGGAGTACATGCCTGAGATATAATCCTTAGGCAAGGAAGAATAATATGCTCAGCAATTGTTGGATGACGAGCGCCAACTTTAATGGAAGAAAACAATAACTGGAAAGCAATGCGCAACCTAGCTTCCCAAAATTCATCTGCAACTGAACAAGTTTATGATAGTAATTGCATTTCTTCATGTATAGAAGCAGCAATGTCCATAGAACGATGGTGCTCCAGACAATATGTGACTTTCTTTTTAATTAGATTATTTATCTCTGCAACTGCAGTTGCATTACCTTCAGAGAAGGCACAAAGAACAGATCTTGCCTGCAGCCGAGCTGATTTAGGACCTTGATGTATATTATTCTCAAACAACTCAGACAAGATACCAGCAGCCACGAGCTGTTGTTTGCAATTTGGATGTTTGAATAAGACTTCTAATAACTCTAGGCACTGTGTCACAAAAGTGGTAGCACACCCATAGCAATGATTTGGTGATCTAACTGCCACAAATCTTGATGATACCACAGAATTATCAGAATGTTTCCTTTCTAGATATTTCATTAAGACACGGCGGAGTCCTTGCAATGTTTGAACACTTCTACTAACAGAATCAAATGCCGCTTAGCATTTCTCACCATACAACACACCTAACAGTGCAATTTTCCTGTTTATTTTGAGTGATGGAGAACCAGGTAATGGGACCATCATTTGCTTAACAGAATCCTATTATTGAGAGTCCATCTCAATTTCGCCAATACTCGAGACAAGCTTAAGCAAAGGTTTTTTGAAACCCAGAAGCTGCTGATACCGTCTGTGGGAATTCTCAGATTTTGTCTCAATTGTTGCCAATCCCTTCTTCATGTCCTCGTCATTTTCCTTGTTATCAAAAGTGAAACTTGGCTTTGCCATGAAAGTGAATTCAAAATGGCCATACTTACTGTATCCACATTCATTACATAGCAATGAGTCCAGATTTTCATAGTTTATGTTATGACATGGTCTACATTGATACGCATTTTCATGGCAATTGCTACAAATACCATGTTTATCTGTTATATAGTGGCTGCAACATGGACACTGCAAAGATTCAAATGATGAGGGCTGAATGTTCTCATAGAATGAATCCAGCTCAATCATAAAATTGCAAGCAGTTATAGGTATTGGAAATTCAACTTTTAATTCAGTCTGATTGAACGCAAGATGGCAACTCTTTGCATGTTTCCACAATGAGTAGTTATTTTTCAACTCTGACAAATCAGCCACTGGCCTATTATTGTAATATAAATTAAGCACTTTAACTGATTTTGACCGACGAGCATCATGAACAGTCATTGTGACACTCTGGATAGTGTGGCTACCTGTGCATTTGACAATGATTTGATTGTCAGTGAACTTGGTCTCAGACTTCAGATTGTCCAACTTCATTCTTGTATAACGCACTTCTGGACAGCTACAAGCCACACATGGTTCACTTTCAAGATAATAACCATCAAACTCCACCAAACTACTGAGTGTGTTGTATATTCGACAATTAGGATGATTTTCCAAGAGTTCATTTTGTGAATGGAGCATATCAAAAACACATTTAATGACATCTCCAGTTAGCGATGCCTGTATTAATGTAGCCTCCTGAGAGTTGGCACTGTGTTGTGCTGTGTCTGAGTATATTGTGTTGTGCCACATCTTTCTTACTGTACTTCCTTCTTCTTACATATCCTCAAGCGTGATGAAGTTTTCTCCTTTTGGTATGGTGCCCGTACTTTATTCCTGCATTCCTTTGCTATATGTCCAAGCTTGTTACATGCATAACACCTTACATGTTTCATATTCCTTCTGTAGCAATCAAAAAATTTGTGAACAAACATATTGCAAGAAAAACAATATCCCTGAAAGTAATGTGATGATCTTGAACCATTCTTCTTCTACATCTGGCTGCAACATGTCCAAGATTATGACATACATAACATTCAACATTATTCATCGAAGGAGTAAAAGATTTTCTTTGAAGTATTTCTTTCCTTGGATGTTGATGGGGTTTTCCTCTCATCTCTTTGTTGAGAATTTCAGATTTCTAATTAGAGTTCCTTGCCTTTCATTGTGAGATAGATTCATCTTCAGCAGATTCATAAAAACCAAGACCAGTTTTGATAGCAGGAGACCTTTGACTACTAAGAATATCATCCAAAATTTTAGTACTGTCTTGAAATCGTAAGAGCTTATCCTTTTCTTCTAATTTATTATTTAGAATATTTACCTCAATCTGAAGATGCTCTTCCTTTTCAGGATACTGCTTCTTTATGTTCTCCTCAGCTTTCCTTCCTTCTTCCAATTGATGTCTTAATTCAAGAACTTCGTTCTCTTGTTTTTCAATAGCTTGGAGTAGTCCTTTATTCTGCTTCTTTGATTCTTCAAGATCTTCCTTTAGTGAGCGGATTGTAGGTTCAATCCTTTCATAATAACTGGATCGATCTCTAAGTTTCTTGATGATTGTGCTCCTTTCATTGACTTCATTCCTTAATGATGTCACTTCATCCTGCAACTTTTGACATTTTTCCTTGAATAACTTCCTTACCTTATTTCCCTCCTCTAGTTGAGATTTTAGTTTGGTAGATTCTTCTTTGAAGGCACATTCCTTCTTGTTCAATAGATCTTGTTGATCTCTAATTTTTTCTGTAAGCCTTTTAAATTCTACCTCTATTTGATATCTTTCTTGTTCACCCATAAGCGCAAATTTAGTTGTTTCACTATCAATTTCATCATCTTTAAGAGGATAAAGAGATGTATCACCAGAGGATAACAAATTCATACCTGATAGATCTTGTTCATCTTCATTCTGAAGTGATTCTGAACGTGATTTGCTTCTTCCACATATTCCCCAATCCATACACCCACTGTCATAGTTCTTCTGAGATGTCTTCTTCTTCTTAGGTGCTTTCTTCTTAAGCTTCTTTCCCATAGTTCCACGGATGTCCTTCAAGCGATCAAGCTTCTACCAAAGGACCTGCACTGATACCAATTGTTGGAAATAATACTGAGAGGGGGGGGGTGAATTAGTATTATTAAATCAATAAAACTTTTTCATTTCCATACTTAGATACATATACACTACTTCAATGCAACTGTGTCTAATGCAACTAGTGTATATCCAGAATACTTATGATTCAATTAATCCATTAAATGTTGATCTTTAGTTAGTGCATCAGAACTTATTTAACCATATGTATAGTAAGCAGGTGCAGTGAAACAGAACAAATCATCACACACAAGAAGCACACATGAACACCATGATATAAGGTGGAAACCCAATGTGGGTGAAAACCACCTGCTGCAAGTCGTCTCTATCTTCTTTTAATAAGAAACTTCTTTTACAATAGTTCTGTATTGGTGCAGGCTTATACCAGTACGCAGGCTTCTACCTGTAGAAGGCTACAACCTTCTCTCGTTTTCCAAACTCTCCTGGAAGGGAGCTACAACCCCCTTAGCTCTTGTACTAGCTCATGTACTAGTACGTAGGTGCCGACTTACAGAAGGCAACAACCTTTTCTTTCTTCCTCTAGGTACCACGTTTCATACATTTTTAGACTGGATACTCCTGAAGCACAACACTATAATCTGAAGGCCACGTTTCATCCAATTTTCATACTGGACCCATCAATATCATTGAATCACAAAACAATCAATACTAGCATCATCAATTTCTGAATCAATGAAACACTGAAACCCTGTCTAGAACACAGAGCAGACTACAGAACTCTGCAATAACAATCAAACCCAACTACAACTTCAAACATCATGCTTTATTATGTATATGCTACTATGATGAATCAAACTTGCGTATATACGCGCTTTCACCAAAGCCAACTCGCGTACAGATCTATACATATTCAATCATGACTTTGAGGTTGTTTCAGACATCAGTCATACCCAGATCATAACATGTGTACAATAAAGCATGCATCAATAATTCAGATCTAGTCTATCCATGATCAAACCATATAAAGATGATTCATTTCAAACCATTTGATCCTGATCTATGCTTAGATCTTGTTCTCCATCAACCGGTGAGATCCCTCCTTAGCTTAGATCAAGCAATGCATCATAACCCATATCCTGCATACTGGATCTCATACTATATCAGATATTCAAGTCTTTTTCCATGCTCTTGCCTAATGATCTTCTTCTCCTTTTATAGTCTTAGGCCTTACTCAATACCATGGTCCAAAACCATAACAAAACAGTACCACAGACCCAATACTTGGGTTCAATTCTTTTGGATGCAATACCACGGACCAAAACCATAGGATAAAAAAACTATTGGACTAATACCATGAACCAACCATAAGATTTCCCATGTGCATGCACTTTTCTCTGCATGAAAGTGCGTGAACTTTTCTCTGCATGAAAGTGCGTGAACTTTTCTTTGCATGAAAGTGCGTGAAATTTTCTCTGCATGAAAATGCGTGAACTTTTCTCTACATGAAATGAACTTTTCTTTGCATGAAAGTGCGTGAAATTTTCTCTGCATGAAAGAAACTTTTTCTCTGCATGAAAGTGCGTGAACTTTGCTGCACTATAATTTATCCTGCATGAAAGAAACTTTTTCTCTGCATGAAAGTGCGTGAACTTTGCTACACTATAATTTATCCTCTGAGATGATTTTCCATCAAGGAAAACACTTATCTCATAATTCCAACAATCCCCCCCTTTGGACTTGATGGCAAGGCTAACTTGTCATACTGAGAACTGTCATCTGATTCCTTTGAGTTGTCCGGCATCCCATGGATTCAGTCACATCTAATATCTCTCTTGTAGATTCATCCAGTTATAAATAAGTGAGATGTTCTTCTACGAGTGGGTTGCCATCAAGTACAACACATGCATCATAGTGCCAACATATTTAAATAGTATATTTGCAATTGATATCAAACATGTAATAATTCAAGAAGAGATACATAGAATTTTGATAAAACTTCTCTTTATTATTCTCTTCTTCAGTTACAGACTCGACTCTGCCCTGCGCACTCGGCTGCAGGGGTTCGCACACTTAGCTACAAATCCTTCTCCTACTCTACAACCCAACATACACTTAGACACTTGCTCTGTGCTTCTACTTCTCTATCTCATACTTCCCTCTAACTAACTCACTTTTACACTTAGAGCCTCGCTCTATTTATACAATCCCATGGTCTGTGGACCATGGGTAGGCTGACATTACATTACAAACTAGGGCGAAAAACCCTATGACTTTAACATACTTCCGCGCCCGCAATTCACAGGGATTTACAAGCATCATTCGGTCAAAACATGGGCTTTGAGCCCCAAAACATGCCTTGGGGGGATTCCATGCCCAACACTTACAGCTCCTCAACCCCAACTTCTTGTTGGTTATCAGAGGCTTTGTTCTAACCCTATCCTAGTTGGTCAAGAGATTGACTTAGGTTTATCTCTTGCCCGCCCTGCTCTTTCTGGGCAAGACTCTCTTGTGTTTGTTCTCGACCAACCATTGGTCGAAAAGAGTGTCGACTTGGTTCCACCATCAGTTGCTCACTCTCTTTCAGGAGAGATTGGTGATCATACTTCTCATGTTCTTCTTGTCTCCTCAAATTCTCATGAATTGAAGTGTGACCCTCCTGTCTCGGTTGTTCATGAGATTCCTTCTCCTATTTCTATACAACATATGGGCAATCATATGATACCCCCACCAAGTAGTTTTGTCATTTCTTTCGATTGGATTCAAATGACTGCACTCTGCCTTCCATCTTATGTGCCTTTCTAGATTACAGTACAAGTTTATAATATGGTAGTACCTGGCACTATATTAGATGAAGGTGCATATGTTAGCATCATGTCTTCTACTACTTGGCAAGCTTTGGTCTCCCCACAGCTTGTGCCTGTCACTTAGAACCTGTTGGCCTTCAATGGAGGAACTAGTCAACCCTTAGGGATCCTTCCGAAGTTCCCTATTACTTTGGGAGGAAAGACCATCTATATAGACGTGATGGTAATCCAAGGTCCCTTATATTTCAATCTTCTCCTTGGATGCGACTATGTTTATGTCATGGGAGCTCTTGTTTCTTCACTTTTCCGTGTGGTTTGTTTTCCGCACGAAGGGAGAATTGTGAATATTGATCAATTGTAATTCTATGGTCACCAAGTGCCTCCTTTGCAACCATCGTACCATATCATCTCTTGCTTGCAAGAAGTACCTTCCCCACCATAGGTCAATTATATGGCTACCCATTCTGTCTCCACATCTATTGATGATCACACAAATGGTATAGTACATTATGTACTAGGGGCATTGGAACTTGATCTGTCTTTGGTACCAAATGACATGTATTCTTCCTAGAGCATGGTTCTTCCATCTAGTGAAGACCTCTTGGGAGCCATGTTCTTGTATGGTCTATGATCATATTGCGAGGATAGTTTGTTCCTGTATCAACCTCCTTAAAAAATGAAACAAGGACCGTGGAGCAGAGTTCCTTGTCTTGTGTCAAACTCCTTTAAAAAGAAACAAGGGATATGAGGATAGTTCGTGGTCTTGTGTCAACCTTGTTAAAAAATGAATCCACTCCCTTTTCCTAATCGATTCTTTGATTGAGATCTCGTAAAATACCAGTCGAGTCTTTCCGAGATCTCGAAAGTGAACCTTCATTCCATCCACTTAGTTGATTGAAATGAAGCTTGGGGGGCATGTACCTCGATTGAGTCATTATGTTGGGGGCATGCAAACTTATAGCAAGCATAGTTTTTCGTTGCAAGCTTGTGTAAACATGAAACCGAATCCAAGCAGAGTTCTCCATGGTTCAAGCTTGCGTAAAAATGAACCCATGCCCAATTTACATCTCATGATTTCTGTTTTTATCAGCTAATTTGTGCTAGATAAGCCTTGGTTGTTTCATCCCATTGCAAGCATCTCTTTGGCTGATCATATTCTTTCACTTGGTTGTTGTTCCTTTCTTGAGGAACTGCAGCGATGAGTGGTTTTTTTAGCTAGCCTCTTGACCATTACATGTTTTGAGTAGTTCCATCATCACCGGAACCAGTTACTACCCTTTATACCACTCGTTCCTCCAAGACAAGTCATCTTTAAGCTCTTTTCTAACTAGTAAAATATGAAAAGATTGCCAAGTATTTTTCCCTTTTGACTTGTAAAAGAGAATAAAATGGGGGGTCCTCTTTCAAGCTCTTTTTCGACCCTTTAAAAGTGAAGAGATAGCCGAGCCCTTATCATTTCGAACCTGTTAACGGATGCAAAACGTCGTGTGCCCAGTATAAGTTTACCCCTTTTTCGGGCTGGGGGCACTATTTACGAAAAAGGTACTCCTTGACTAAAATGGTCAAGCAGTTCTCTCAAGTATCGTTTTCTACCTTTTTGGGCTCGAGAGACACAAACAGATGAAAAGGGACCATGTGGAGTTTTCTTTTACGTGTCTTTTTCAAACTCTCTAAAAATGAAACAGATACCGAGTCACACCTTTGTCGAACTCGTTAAAATATAAAACGACATCGGATTTGTCGTCATGATGAACATGAGCTTCTACTTCCTAGGGCTTGCTAAACTTACTAGGTTGGATTCGTCTGAAGGATGAACTTACAGTGCAAGCATATGCTATTCCCTTTAGGCTTGCAATTAAAACATAATTGGGGTACTTGCCAGAAATGATGGGGGAAAATCTGGAAATCTATCAGTTGTGTTGGCAGCTTACTCTTGAACATGACACTTTCTCCTTCGTGTTGGGTTGGGATATCCTCCTTTGTGTCGTTGACCTTCCTGGGTTGGGCCGTTCATTTTTTCCTTCCATTTTATCTTTGCTTACATCATCATGACAACTGATCTTATGGATCCAAAAGCTTCCAAACTTCCATTCGTGTCGCTGATATGTTCAAGAGTTGTCCTTTTTTAGTTACACTTACCTTTGATTCTCTGTATCATTCAAAATCATTTTGCATCCTTTCTTCTCGTGTTGAAGATGTGGGAAACATTATGGCCCTCATTTGATATGGTCGCTTTCTGTCGACTTCAGCTCATTATCTGGGAGTTGACCGAGAGACTCCCTTCCAGTACCTTAGATCTTACATGCCCTAATGGCAAGTTCTTCGCACTCGATGACAAGTTCACGTCATTGGCTTTCGATTGAGTGATTTCACGGGTGTTCAACTTCGGTTCCTCAATTCACATTCCGTGGATTGTGTTGATAGTATCTTGAGGACCATTTTCATTATTGGTAGTTTCGCTCATGCTTGTTAACAGTTTACATCATTGACTGGTAATCAAGTGACTTTTTAGCATGTTCGACATCAACACATCTATTTGCATGTTAGAATTTTTACTTTGATCGGGTCGTGTTGGAGCGCAAGACCCTGGAACTAGATTACAAAATTTTAGGTTGCAAAGTGATGTGACATGGTTATGTTGATATACATGTCTCTTTTAGATGGATGGTTGTGACCATACCATGAGTTATCATATGTGAACCTTCTCATTTTTGGATGGCTGTGACCATACCTTGGTTTCATTATAATCCTCTTTGAAGGATGGTTGCGCCCATACCTAGATCCATTTACATGATCATTCTCTGGATGGATGTGTTCATGCCATGATTCATGTATCATTTGATAGAGTTCTTAGTTATGTATATATATTTGTACTTTCTTGCAGGTTTTCCAATGACAGACTATGGTTCCCTGCACTGATTCATAAAGCATTTCATCTCTCACTCTAGTTTAGCCTTCATGCTTTAGGGGGCATCTGTTACAAAGCATTTTGTCACTATCCCTATACACCCTATTCCTTGATCCTGGAGGACCTCTATAGTGAACTCTATATGCTTTCCCTTCATGAAGACACCCCCATTGTGTCCCTCTTCATGAGCAGATCAATTCCCTTTTGCACCATTTCCCTTGAAACTTCTGTTTTGCCCAGTTTACAAGACCGACGCTAATGGCCCTTATCTTCCTTGCACTGATGTGCTAGTACTATCCCTAGCACCAACCGAAGCAACTGAGTTGTGTTCCAGTCGTGTCGGTCCTCTTATGGAAAATTTTTAAATTAAGAGCCAAGCTTCCAACTCTAGAAGCTTTGTAACGGAAGTCTGGTAAATGGTTTGGCCAGATGGGGACAAGGATGTCAGTTTGGGCTCATTTCCCCTATAATGATGGAACTACCTCAAGGGATAATACCTTCTCCCATGAGAAGAGGATCCATCTCCCATCCATTCATCCTATATAAGCCTCCCTTATTCCCAAGCACAAGCTAGTGTTAATGTTGGTGTGCTAGTGCTATTTTGGTTTGGAGTAAGAAAGCAAGCTATTCATAGTTGTAGCTATCTATTTGTTCAAGGGAGAAGTGTGATTTGGTTTGGAGTGAAGCCTAGAGGGAAGAGCCTTAAAACTATTGTTGATTGAGGCCATCATGGAATGCTAGTAAAAGTGTGTGGGAACATGGTCTTGTCAGAGGAGAATAACAACGTTAAGGCAATGATTGTAATCTCTCTTTGATTCAATAGATATGCAACTATTGATTGATTTCCTACATGATTTGTTATCTTACATATTCATGGCTTAATGTTTCTTAACTTGTTAAGTAGGTTGAATTACAATTTGTCTATTATCACGGTTGTTGTTTGTTGTTGTTTACTTGTTTCAGGGGCTTGAAGAAGGAAGCGAGAGATAGTTGTAGCAAGCAAGCAAGGACATCATCAAATGGGATAAGAGTACTAAGAGGTAGGCCCTCTTAATTGGTTCTAACCTAAGGAAATCTTCCATAGGATGTATCAGTTGTGGCTAGACCCATTATCGGGCTAGCGGAATTTGTTTTTGTCCGCACTTATAATTTTACTTCACCACAAGGTGTTTGTTAAATATTTTGTCGATGATGAAATATTAAAGTTTGTTGATGAGCTATAATGAAAAAAATATAATCCTCAATCTGGTGTATGTGGAGTATATGGATTAGACATTCGAACCTTCCATGTCGTCACGACCATGGGCCCCAACCATCCCCATCAATGTGTCCCACAAATAATTTGGAAATTGAAATAAGGAAAAGACATGGGGGCATGTGGATTAAACATCGAACCCTTCCACATTATCATGACCATGTGCCCCAACCGTCCACATCATCATGAACATGGGAGAATTTGGAAATTTAAATAAGGAAAATTCCTGGGTCCAGGGGGCCTACAAAAAATAAGTAAAACAAATAATAATAATAATAATAATAAAACCACCTCTTCAACTCTCCTAATCCGTTCTCAGCCCCCCTTAGTGAAAGACTCCCTAACTCCTATCTCCACTAGTTTGAGGGTCTCACCCTAATCAAATTCCATGTAATTGTAGCCTCAACTTCATGGTCCCAGGTAAATTATGGATCTGGTGAGAAACCAAGATTACATGGTGCACATGTTGATGTGGCAGGTAGTGCTTGATGTGTTATTTTTGTGGAGGTTCCACATGGAGATGATATGGATAAGGTGGATTGACAAATGGAAATGGAAAAAAAGTATCATGCGTAAGTCTAGTCATCATTACTTGTGGGCTCCACATGCCACATCAACTCACCAAAATAAGGAAAAAAAAAAACTTCCAAGGGCCATAACTTTAGATATGGGAGTTGAAATGAGGAAAATTTTATATTATTGGTCTTTCCAGTCTCAATAAGAGGAAGACAATGGGAATATCAAAAATGGAAATTATGAAACCTAGAAACTACTGAAAATAGAAAACCAAAAGCAAACCAAGGTGATATTCTCAAAATTTATATGGGGGGCCTGTAAATTCTAAAGAAAATTAAGGGGATTTATTGAGGCCTCAACATCACACTCATACAACACATTTATCCTTATTGTTAATGTAATTGGGGTTAAATTTATTAAAAACCAAATGACGAATTTGAAAAAATTGCTAAACATTGGGCCAACTTGTATGGGTCCCACATAAGATAAATCAAATAATATAAATTTGAAAAGTTTGAGTACTTAATATCCACTCAATATTTAATTAATAAATCTAGAAATAGGGAGATTCATTTTACATTTTTCTTATATTATTGAATAGAAGAGTTATGACTATAGAGTTTTATGATCAGTAAACATCTATTATGTGCATGATTAATCTCTTCTTCATGAAATTGCTTCATTTCGCATCAGCGTCCATAGCCCTAATGAAGATGTCTTGGTACCATACAAGTATATCCCCTTTTTCAAGAAGTGTTCATTGCCTTGACGGGTTTACTTGTACTTCCCACACTTTCTAGTGCTTTCTACTCTCTTGTAATTAAATTCCAAATTTTACATTTGATTAGTTGAGAATTGAAGTATGCAATTGGGTGAAGAAAGTGGGGTGGCACAAGAGATACTTTTATATGTTCTTTGAAGAAGTAATATTTTATGAGTCTAGTTGTCACTTACTGCAAAATGTGTTTTCAATTGTCCAAAGAGTAAATGAGCAGAGAAGTTTGCATTCATCTTCCAAGCTACAAAAGGAATCATATCCTACATCAGACCCTCTCAATTGGAAAGTGCTTTGAAAAATATTTCCAACGATATGTGGAAGACCAAAAATGGACTTCTAGATCAAAAGATATGGTCTGTTGAAGTTCAAGGATTGAAGCCTTAGGAAGGAATATCAGAGGTCTGATATATCGAAGATCACATATCGGAGGTCCAGTGACATCAGACATATCGGTGATCGCACATCAGAGCATCAGGCATATCGACAATTGCACATCGGAGGTAAGAAATATCATTGTTCGCATGATTGAAACATTGGAAATCGAAGGATTAGAACTTCTGAAAGCTCAAACCTTTAAAAGGTTGTGATATTGTTAAAAGTTCTTATAGCATTAAAAATTATTGGGGAGCACCAATAAGGATTAACAAAGGATTTCATCGCAAAACCAAAGGTGGACGGGCCCCTTTCTCTCTCCTCTAGCAGGACATTTGGCAACATATGATTGGTTCTGATAAGCTACACATGGTAGCTTATGATTGGCTTCGATAAAGACATGTCGCAACATATGATTAGTTTTTATAAAGCTACAATGGCATCTAACGTCATCATGACATGGTGGTACAGAAGGACTCATGTCACCACTCACGAGGTGCCACGTGGAGTGCTGACATCATATTCAAGATCGCATATCAAAGGTCGAGGATGTTGACACTTTATAATAGTTTGAAATTGGAAAGTATTGATAAGGGGGCTTTGATATTAGGGCTGGAACATGGTCAACAATAACTTATAGAACCAAAGGCACTAAGCTCTTAACAAAGGAAAAACGGCCCCCGACAAGAAAAAAATCCCCTAGTGCCTTACTGTTAAGCCTCCGGTCACCACACCCAGTCCCATGGAGGAAAATAGAAAGAGGATAAACAATAGGGGCCAAGGACATAAAAACTCGTTGTTTTCATAATTTCTCTTAAGAAAAAAGTTCTGATAAGTCAAAGCTCTGATATAACACTATGGAAATATTATAGGGCACATTGGGCTTTGATAGTGTGACGTAGAGTGGTAAGAGATGGATGAGTCAGCAACTGCGATTTCGCGAGACCACTAAGACCACCACAGTTGATCGCTCCCAGCTCTAGAAAGTGGGAAGTTCAAGCAGTTAAGAGGAAAGCAACAGGAAAATCAGCCACGTAGCTGAAGAAAAGCATCGTGGCAGAGACATGGCCTGATCAGAGGCCATCACAGGAATGGCAGGGATATATTTTCCTCAATCATCATTCAATTTTCCTTTTGTCTTTTATTTTGTAATTTCTGCATTTTAAAGAAAGGAATCAGATTCGATTGTAATGATTTGGGTAGTAGACCTTCACATGCCGAGATAACTAGTTGATCAGACATATGGAGCTCGGTTGAGATATTTTGTAACTACTTTCAAAGCTACCCCTCTCCTTATAAAAAAGGGAAGAAACAATTAACAAAGGTTCTGAAATTCTGCACCCAAGAGGCTGGAATTTTGTGGTTCCACTTTGGTTCAATTTTCTTGTTCATGAAGTCCTTGGGCTGATACAATTTCTATATGTAATGGGCTGGTGATTTGGACTCCATCTTCAAGGATTAATGAAACTATTTTGTTGATTCCAATAAGAGCAATGTGTAGTATGTTTCTCCTTTATTTATCACTTCATGTATGTCTTTCCTCCTCTGAAATAGTGTAATGAAGATGTTGGTATCACTCTCCTTATGGTTATATGTTTGCTGCTAACTAGTAAAAAGTACCTGTGCTAACTATAAATTTACTTGTGTTATTTAATAGCCTACAGTACATGTATGTGAACATATTTACTTATTGTTGTTTGGTGACAAATGTATTGATGAGGCATAGAGTTTGAGACCTTAATTCGCGCTCCACTTTTTCTGAATTTTCACCTCCTCACTCTTCCATATTTCTGCTGGATATTGTTTCTTAGGATTATATGTTTTGTCCAACCTTCTACGTCGATTTCCCTCCTTTCCTTCCTCCTATCTACCTACACTACAAATTTTTTTTTAAGTTTCATATTGTTGTGTGTCGGCCATAAAAACCAAGACATTTCCTTTTGATATTAGCCATACCTACTAGTGTTTGTTTGCTTGAGTTTACCTTGGTGAAGGGCTATTGAACCAAGCCTTGAATTATCCCTTTTCCAATTACGTGACATATGGAGTGTAGCAGAAATCCCTTAGAAAATATTCAAAAACACTCCTCTCAGATGCCCAGGGCACTGGTCTCCTATCAACGTAAAGGCTATCTCTAGGAGGCTTCTATATCTTCTGAAGCAATTGTGTGTCAAGAGAGAGAAAAAGCCACAACATATTTTTGGCGTTGTTGTTGGGGAATGAATCAGAATATTTTTCCCCAGGTACGACAATTTTTACATTCCCTCTGTCGAGTGAGCAAGGGAACTTTGGGGTGAATATATCTCACCTTGGCAACTCCACTGTTTGAATCTTATTGTAAACACCATGGCAACTCCACTATTTGAATCTTATCGTAAACACCCTAGCGACTCCATTGTCTATATCCTTATTTCGTCATCCTGGCTTTCAAGAGGCCTCATACTCGCTTTGATGATAAACACCAGAAAAATTCCCTTACATCTGAACTTGAGATCACTCACCTAAAGGGGTTTTCAAAATGGTCATTCCTGCATTATTGGCCAACAAATTTTCCCCACTGGATTTTTCTTTCATCGATGGTTATCCCATCGTGTCCCTTCAGTTCATGAATGGTATACCTATTTTCCTAGATTCAATGGAAACACATATAGAACGCTGGACCAACACCTCAAGGATTTTCATGAATGCATGGAACAACTGGGTATTGTTTTTGAAGATGTAAAAATGAAAATTTTCATGTTTTCTTTAGAGGAAGATGTTAGACTTTGGTACAAAACAATACCTCGTGGCAACATATCTTCCTTAAATATATTTCACATAGGATTTAACCATTGTTACAAAAGATTATATCCACCGGATGCTCCATTTGAAGATGTGCAGATTTTAATGTTGAAAATATTTCTAAGGTTAATGATCCTGCTGAAGATATTTGTGGGGCTCCACTCCAAGAAGATATCTACTCACATCAAGAAGCATCATCCACTCATCAAGAAAGAGAAGAAGGAGACATCAACAAGCTGCAAACAAACCCTTAGAGATCTTATTTTGCCAAATTGTATGATTCTCTTTCTTATGAGTTGTATGACTCTGATGGGATGTTGAGAAATGAAGGACTACAATGGTCTCAGTCATGGGAAGATGCACAAAAAGAGGAGGCCCACCAGGAGGTTAATAAAGAGGCTCCAGTTTATGATCCACATTCTTCAAATGGAGAACAAGTTCAAGAAGTTGATATTAAAATCGATAAAGATTATCCAATCTATGATTCAGATGATTTAGAGGAGGATGAGACTATTGCATATGTTCAAAGGGAGTTGCTTACTAGAAAGTGGGGAGAAGGCTTCCAACAACAAATTTTTCAAGAAAGCCCAAAGTTGAAGGACCAAGCAGTGTTTGCGGCTACCTTTTATAGAAATATTCATTCCTGGAAACCATTCAAGAAAGAAAGATGGTTGTAAATTTCTCTCATTATTTCTATGATCTAGTAGATGACTATATGGCATCTTTCTTTGGTCAAGAACCGATCTCAATTATCATGTATGTATTAAATGTTTTACCTCAATATTTCAAATGGTACATGCCTATTTTAGTTGTTTAATTTCTAGAGAATGATGGTGTAAGGTCTAGTACTCAGATGTTGGGCTGGTATCATTGGAAGGTTGACCTCACTTGGGTGAATTGAGCCTTGTACATAAGTAGGCGTTGTACATAAATAAGCTCACTAGATGGGAATTTAAATTTATGTTTCTAGAAGTGATAGTTCTGCATTTCAGTATTGTGAGGAAATGACTGCCAAAGAATAAAGTTCCATGGAGATTTTCTAGTTTTATAGGTTCAATATGTTTTTTGACTCCATGCCCAATGGTGAAGGCTACTAGTCTACAAGTTCTCATCACCTTGCCAACAAGGCATTGTCCCCAATTGGAGCCAATGTTGTCACTTATTGCAAACAATGTTTTCAGTTGTCCAAAGAGTAATTGAGAAGAGACGTTTGCAGTCATCTTCCAAGCTGCAAAAGGACTCAAAGCCTACATTGGACCCTCTCCATTGGAGAGTGCTCTGAACAAGATTTCCAATGATATGTGGAAATCCAAAAATGGACTCTTGGATCAAAAGATATGGTTTTATGAAGTTCAAGGATTAGAGCCTCAGGAAGGAATATTGGAGGTCCCAAATATCAGAGATCACATATTGGAGGTCCAGTGACATCAGAGGTCTAGCGACATCAAGCATATTGGTGATTTCACATCAGAGCATCAGACATATCGATGTTGCACATTGAAGCATCAAGCATATCGATGATCGCACATCATAGGTCAGAGATATTGGTTGTTGCATGATCGGAACATCGGAAATTAGAGGATCAAAACTTCTAAAAGTGAAAACCTTTAAAACGTTTTGATATTGTTAAAAGTTTCAATAACATTAAAAATTGTCGAGGAGCATCGATAAGGGTTAACAAAGGATTCATCACAAAACCAAACGTGGAAGGGCCTTTTTCTCTCTCCTCTTGTAGGAAATGTGGAAGCATATGATTGGTTCTGATAAGCTACATGTGGCAACATATGATTGGCTCTGATAACGACACATGGAAGCATATGATTGGTTCCAATAAAGCTACAATCATATTTGATGTCAACATGACATGTCAGTACGAAAGGACACGTGGCAAGCAGTTTTGGCATTTTGAGGGGCCTAAGGGGGAAAATATAGGTGACGCGTGTCACCACTAACAAGGTGCCATGTGGATTGATGACATCATATTGAAGCTCACATATCAGAGGTTGAGGATGTTAGCACTTTATAACAATTTTCAATTGGAAAGTGACGATAAGGGGGCTCTGATATTAGGGTTAGCACATAGTTGAGAAGAAATTATATAACCAAGGGTGCTAAGCTCTTAACAAAGGAAAAACGACCCCTAGGCAAGAACAAAATGCCCTAGTGCCTTAAGGTTAAGCCTCGAGTCACTGCACCCAATCCCATGGAGGAAAATAGAAAGAGGATAAACAAAGGGGCTAGGGACGTTGGAACTCGTTGCTTTTGTAATGTCTTTTAAGAAAAAGGTTTTGATAAGCCAAGGCTCTAATATAGAACTATGGAAATATTACAGGGCATATTGAGCTCTGATAGTGTAATGCAGAGAGGTGATAAATGGATGAGTCGATAGTTGTGATTTCACGACTCCACTAAGTCCACCACATCTGATCTCTCCCAGCTTTAGAAAGTGGGAAGTTAAAGTGGTTAAGAGGAAAGCGATAAATGAATCGACCGAGTAGCCAAAGAAGAGCATCATGGCAGAGATGTGGCTTGATCAAAGGTCATCACAGGAATGGCAGGGAGATATTCTCCTCAATCATCATTCAATTTTCCTTTTGTCTTTTATTTTGTAATGTTTGCATTTTAAAGAAAGGAATCAAATCCGGTTGTAATGATTTGGGTAGCATACCTTCACACACCAAGACATCTAGTCGATCAGATAGTTGGAGCTCGGCTGAGATATTTTGTAACTTCTTTCAAAGCTCCCCCTCTCCTTATAAAAAGAGGGAAGAAACACTTCACAAAGTTTCAGGAATTCTGCACCCAAGAGGCCTGAGTTTTGTGGTTCCACTTTAGTTCAATTTGCTTTTTCATGAGATCCTCGGGCTTATACAATTGCTAAATGTAATGGACTAGTGATTTCGACTCCATCTTCAAGGATTAATGAAATTGTTTTTTTGATTCCAATGAGATAAATACGCAGTATGTTTCCCCTTTATTTATGACTTCATGTATGTCTTTCCTCCTCTGAAATAGTGTAATGAAGCTGCTGGTATCACTCTCGTTATGGTTGTATGCTTGCTACTAACTAGTAAAAAGTACCTGTGTTAATTACATATTTACTTGTGTTATTTAATAGCCTACAATACCTGTATGTGCACATATTTACTTATTGTCGTTTGGTGATGAATTTATTCATAAGCCATAGTGTTTTAGATCTTAATTCACGCTCCACTTTTTCTACATTTTCACCTCCTCACTCTTCCATGTTTTTGCTGGAGATTGTTGCTTAGGATTATGTGCTATGTCTAGCCGTCTGCATCGATTTTCCTCCTTTCCTTCTTCCTGTTCACCTATACTACAAAAACAATGTTAAGTTGCATATTGTTGCATATTAGTCACCAGAACCAAGACATTTCTCTTTGAGATTATCCATACCTATCAATGTTTATTTTCTTGATTTACCTTGGCGAAGAGCTATTGAACCAGTCCCTGAATTATCCCTTTTCCTATTAAGTGACATATGGAGTGCAACAAAAATCCCTCAGAAAATCTTCAAAAGCACTCTCGGATGCCCTAAGCACTAGTCTCTTACCAACCCAGAGGTTGTCTCTAGGAGGCTTATATATCTTCTAAAGCAATTGTGTGATAGGAGATAGAAAAAGCTACAACAAGTCTAACTCAAAAATATTTCCCTTAATCTATCAATGTAGAGGATTTAAATACAGAAAGATAAGGGATATGATTCAAGGAGAAATACTAAGGTAGATTATTTACTTTATTTAAAAGAGAACCATAATATGCTAAATTTGTCTTAATGTTCCTCCATAGTCACTAGTCGATGCAAGAGTATGGAAACCTGATAAAGATGAATTTAGATAAATAAAACCCCATTTGTAATGATAAAATATAGATTCCATTGCCACCAGTTTGTGTTTACTTGAAGAGATTCCCCATATAATACTTTGAAAACATCATGAAAACAAAATCTGAAATAACAAAAAAAGCAAAGTAAAGACAAATGTACAAAAATATTGACATAAGCTTGGAGGACTCTGAAAACCAAATCCATGGAAAATCCTACCAATGTTGAATTTATTCCGGAAGAAATTTCAACCATACTAAGAAAGATTGAAAGTGTTGAAAATGGAAAATGAAAATATAGAAAAGTATAAAACCTAGTAAAAAATAGCACATTAAGCCAAGCCCTAAATTTAACAATATATCAATCAACACATGTCTCATTGTATCATAGTTTTAAAATGGAAATGAATAATTAGATTGCAAGGGATATAACAAATTATAAATAAGGATTACTAGCCCTATTAAATCTAATTAACAATTTACCATGCAAAAACATCATTTCCTTTAGATTGTGATAAATTGATTTTACTAATATAAGAGATGTTTCTATTTGGGCCTTTTATTGAAAGAAAATAATATATAAGAATCTAAAATATTAAAGATACATTCGAGATCAAATGAACAATTATGACATCCATTTCAAAATAAGGGAGTTATATGTCAAAATATTGAAGTAATGGAAGTGATGTATAACCAAAAATTGGATTCTTTCCTCTTTTATTCTCTTAAAATATTTCTTGCTTCATGATTTTTGAAACTAACTTTTTGATTTTAACTCCTCATAATGATTAACTAATAATAGATCGAATCTAAAACAAATGTTTAATAAATATGATAATGAGAAAAATAACTAGGAGGAAAAATAAGTAAAGTAAATTTCCTTGAATTCATCTTGGTAATGACTTGTCCCTAGTTTGAGATTGACATATTATTTTATAACTATGTTTATTTGAATGAAATAAAAGAAATGTAATCTACTAGCAAAAGAAGAAAAAAAAATTGAGCTAATTAATCTACTTGTACACCTATTCTAAATTATACGGATGATCAAAACTAATGTAATGCTCCCTCCCACCCTCTTGGAATTCCTAAGCTTAGTGTGAGGTGTTACCTTCAATTAGCCCAACCCCCATGGTCTCATTATGAATATATGATTACATAATTCATTCTCACCCAAAGTGTGTAGAACTCACTTTGGATAACACCATCGCATTAGGTTCATTCAAATATTTTTGGCAATATAAAATTTATCTCAACCTGGCCCCTAAATTGGAATTTATTTCCATTTGAAGTTTGGGTCGTGCAAGCCTTGTTAGATCATTAAATATTTTCCACATGGCACTACTTCCTCATATCAATTCCACCATGGTATAGTGCCTTAGTGTTGCCTCACCCTACACCATCGTTTAGAATGACACTACATTCAAACCTTCGCGGCATGCCACACTTTTTCACGTTATTTGAGAGGGATAATCATTAACATGTGACTTCTATATATTCTATGCCACATGGTAGTAATGCACCATAGCCTCCTCCATTGTCCTGAGCTTCATAGTGACGTGAATTCAAGCCATTTGTGACACCTCGTTAGCACCACATAACACCCTCATGTCAGGTGGAACCACAACCACCTTTGTGTGTCATTTATGCAATGCCAACGTCGACCTCCACTTCACCTACTTCTACAACATCTTGCTGACGTCAAGGTGACATCATCCAACCATGTGTCATCCTCTTGTGGTGCCATGTGTCACCCCAAAATTGTCCACTTGACCATCCAATAGGACCATATCTTCCTACCATGTTCCACATTGATAACGTTCTGCATTGGTAACCTTGAACACATCTCAATTACTTATCATCCATGTCCTACATGGCACCTGTCACCTCATCTTAAGTCATTGGTCCCACCAAGTCCTAGATATCCTTGTAAACCAATGTTTTCACATTCAACAACAGTGAGGATATTTTGTCCCACCCTCCATCAATAGTGCCAACACACTCACGAAGGGGTGAACCCTCGTCCTTCCTTCATGGTGTGACAAAGAGTTTTGGCTGTAGGTGATGGAATTTTCCCATCCCGCACCCTTTGTCAACTGCGCCCACTTCTCCTTGAAGTCTCTTAGAAATCTTGGTGCAATGCAACATGAATTTCCACAACATATAATAGGAACTTTTCTCATTATGCGCTCTTGTTAATTCATGGTTTGTCATTAAACACCAAGTTTCCTATCTCGCATAGGCACATCTCTATTCACTAGGATGTAATATATCTAGCGAGAGGTAAACATTTCTCAGCCTCCATGGTTCTGACTGTATTGCAAGCCTTACCAGGGCTCAACCTTCCCAAGCACAACTTTGTTGATTAACATCAACCAAAATTAGAAGCATGAAGGACTCTAATGGATTACAAAGTCATTCTTAGTGATGAACAATGTTCAACACCAATAGTATAACATTGATGAATCCATCATTCCCTCGCTAGCATTCCAAATAGAAACTTGGCCATAACAAGTAAATATAACTATTAACATTCCTAAAAAGGCACTATCCAAATTAGTGATATAGTGTGCCACATACATGTTGACCACAAAATTACACCATCCTATGCATAATAGTTATCCAAGATGTTCATGTGTATCAACAATAGAAATCACACACAGTGAAAAACAAATGAACTCAACAAATAATATTTCATGCTAAGTAAATGACATGCATTTATGAGAATATCAACATTCAAGGGGATCTACAAAATCCCTTTGAAACTATGAGAGAATTCACACATGTATCTCATCACAAGAAACCAGGAATGACATCATTCCTCCATACAAAATATTGATACATTCATTGTTATAGCATAACAATATCATTCAACATTCATAATGGAACAAAATTACAAGTAAATGCACTTATCTATATATCTTAATGACTGGAAATCAAGGGAGGGACTTCAATTATCCACCCAACCATAGGCTAGATACACTACAATCTTTCTTACAATTAACCAACCTGAGATGGATTTAGAGTCTAAGGAGGTAATTGCTCAAGAGTACTCTCACCAACAACCAATCAATAGATGGTCAGAAGCAGAGTCCATTTTTCATGTGGTTTCTCAACAACCCCCAATAGTAACACCATAGTGACTATTTTTTCAATAGAACAATAACCACGAGGGTTCATCCAAGACTCAGTGAGTTATAGCTCAGTTCTTGAAGAAGGAATATATTATTGTGGAGGTTTATCAGTTAGATTAGTAGTGTAGGAGTAAGGATTCCACTACCAGGAGATTTATCAACCTAATGAGAAAGTACATAAGTGGTTTATCAACCCTAAGGCTAGCCACTTAGTGGTTTATCAGTCCTTTCAACTAGTTCCTATCTGTATCAACCTATGAAATAGTTTATCAACTCCAGCTAATATCCGAGTGGTTTATTAGCCCTAAGGTTAACCACTATCAAGGTGATTTATCAACTTACTAAACAAGTACATAATGGCTTATCAACCTCGGGTAGTACCTGAGTGTCTCAACTCCATTAAACTATCCCTAGCCAACTTAATCATTGGCACACACATATACTTTAGCAAACACAAGGAATACCATCAAAAAATAGAACACAAGCTATAACACGTTATCCCTTTCTGGTAGATTCACATCCACTACCAATTCACACTTTTCTTTCTCCTTTTTTTGCATTCTCTCGTTATTTTTATCAGCAATCTCACTCCTACTTGACTCCTTATGTCTCTACACACCATCTCCTGTTAGGCTTCTCCTTCTTGTACTTTTCCATGCGTGTTGACCACTCCCATGCTTCAATGAGGACCGAGACTACATGGATCATCCTTCACTCAGGGAGCCCATTCCCTAAATTTAATTTTTGCAGCAGTAGTGCCATAAATCCATAAGGTATATAGGTGGTGAAGTAAATATAGTGGCTTGGATTTACAAGAAAATCCCCCTCCTTAGTCCTTTGAATCCATGTCCACTTCCCTTAGCTAGTCAATGTGTTACATTTCCACATTATTTACATGAATGAAAATTCATAGAAATATTTACAAGAGGGATATAAAAATGGGTTGTAACAGAACCCACACCATTAGAGGAACACTATCCTCCATATTCTATACCTAAACACACAATTTACAAGAGATTTATATATACAACTCTTTTACATTGATGTTTACATTTAAAATCATTTACCTAACAAACAAAAATGGGTATTATACCCTCATTGGCTTAGCCATTTCCCAAGAAGATTCATATGGTACAAGGTGCTTCCACTATACCTTGAACTTCTCGATTACTCAATTTCAAAGCATTATTTTCCTCCAATCCAAAATACACAGTGACTCTAGCTAGAATTCTCCCTCAAATTCCACATGTATCACAGACCAATCAACAACATGATTAGCATCATGTACAAATTTTTTAAGAAAAGAAATGTGGAATACATCATGTGTCTTCACTATGGGTGGCAAGGCCAATATGTAGGCAACTGGCCCCACTCTTTCGATGATCTAAAATGGTCCACAAAATATAGGAGCTAGTTTTGCACAAGACCCAATTTTCAGTGAACTCTTCCTTGGTCTATTGTGAAGATAAACATGTTCCCCCCACTTGGAACTACTTGTGCACTCTATATTGAAACACATAGCTCTTTTTCCCGTCATGAGCTATTTTCAACTTCTTCTTGATAGCTACAATTTCCTATTCCATTTGTTTCAACATATCAGGCCTGGTATGCACTATGTTCACTAGATTATTCCAGTTGATAGGAATATTTCATTTCTTGTCAGTTAGAGCCTCGAATGGACTCATCTTAAATGACTCTTGTTAACCATTGTTCTAGGAAAACTCTACTAAATGTATAAACTATTCTCACCTCTTTGGCTGATGCATGACATACATTCTTAGCATGCCTTCCAACACACTATTAACTCTTTCTGTCTCCCCATTTGTTTGAGGATAGTACAATGTGTTGAAGGTTAACTCTACCCCAAAACCAACAAACAATGCCCTCCAAAAATTAGAGGTGAACATATCATCCCTATATTAGATGATTTTCTTGGGTACACCATGCAATCTCACTATTTCTTTTATAAAAATATAAGCAATATCACTTGCCTTATCAATGGATTTAATGGCTATGAAATGAGATACCTTGCTCAAATTATCTAGCATCACCATTATGGAATCACATTTCCTAGATGTTATTGGTAGTCTGATAATGAAGTCCATTGATATTACTTCCCACTTCCACTTAGGAATGGGGATTGGTGGTAGAAATCATGTTGGATGTTTACTTGTTCTCACTCCAAGAACTTGGAAATTTATTATGCAACATCCTTCTTCATGTATGGCCAATAATACATTCTTTTCATGGATTTTATCATTTTCTGATAACCAGGATGACTAGAATATGGTATTTTATGAAATTTGTCCAAGATGATCTTCTTGAAGTCATCCATGCAAGGTATGTACCATCTACATTTAAATTGTGGAAAATCAACATCTATAAGTGAGTAATTCTTTCTAATTATTACTTCTAGCTCTTGCTGCATGCATTCTTTGATTTGTTGGTAGTGCTTGTCCAATTTTTTTGCCTCCTTAATCTCCTCATATATGTTGACTTCACAAGAAATTATAGTTGCCTCATGAGCTACCTGTAACCATTTTTCGAGTTCATAAGCTACTTTGTTCTCCTTACCTTTGATGTACTTGATTTTAAAATCAAACTCACTAATCAAGCCTATCCATCTTGCCTATCTTGCATTTATCTTAGGATGATCAAACAAATACCTCAACCCTCTATGATTTGACATTAATAAAAAATTTCTTCCGAGGACGTAATTCCTCCACATTTTTAATGCATGTAATATAGTTACTAATTCCAAATCATGAGTGACATGGTTCTGCTAACTCATTCATCTTTCTGGACTCATAACAGACCACCTATTCTTCTTGCATTAGGGCTCCACTACTCTCTTCCTTGTAGTATCCATTCACACTAGATAATCCTAGTCTTATATTCTTAATATTAGTGCATGTGTGAGAAAATATGTCAATTTCTCAAAGTTGGCTTCACATTTTGATGTCCATTGGAATTTAATTCTTTTTATTTGCAACATTATGATTGGATACCCAATCTTTGAGAAATTGTGGATGAACCTCTGGTAATAATCGACCAATCCCATGAAGGATCTCACTTTTGTCACATTTTGAGGGATATGCCATTCTATAATAGCTTTAATATTCTCTGGATTTACTGCCACTCCTTATTTAGAGAGAATGTGCCCCGAATATTGAACCTATGACTGGAAAACATCACACTTGATGAGTTTGGTGTAGAGCTTGTGCTCTCTCAGAACTTGCAATACTATTGTTAAATTATTTTCATGCTCCTCCTTGGTTTTTGAATAAACCAAGATGTCATTGACAAAAACTAGCTCAAGCTTATCCAAGTATGTCCTAAGAACATTATTCATTAAACAAATAAAGGCTCCTAGGGAATTTGTGAGCCCAAACGACACAACCACAAATTCATAGTTCCCATAATTGGTTTTAATTTTCATTTTGTGAATGTATTCATCTTTGATGTGTACCTGATGCTACCCAAAACTCAATTCAATCTTTGAGAATACCACAACTCCCCTTAGCTAGTCAAACATATCATCGATCCTTGGCAGAGGATAACAGTTCTTGATTGTGGCCTTGTTGAGTTGTCTATAATCTATATACAACCTCAATGTTACATCCTTATTCCTTACAAAAAATACAGGAGCTCTCCAGGGTGATACACTAGCTCTAGTATACACTTTTTCCAACATAATCTTTCAATTACGGTTTCACCAGTTAGGATGTACTCATTCAGTATGGAGCTTTGGATACTGGCACTTATCCTAGCAGTAATTCAATTGAAAAGTCAATTTCCCTCCTCAGAAGCACTCTTTGGCTCTCTTGAGGAAACACATCACTAAATTGTTTTATTATTGGGTGCTCTTTGACTTTGTCCTTATTGACCTCTAATTCACTAGCCACATGAATAACGAAAAGTTCACACCCTTTCATATTGCACCCCTTCAATTGCAGTGCAATGATTTGTTGAATTATGAAGGGCTTTCTTGTTCCTTGCAATGTCATATTTTCTCCCTCATTGAGATGATTTATTGACTTGTTGTAGCAGTTGATCCTTATTTTTTGAGTTGCTAGCCAGTCCATCCCAACAAGCACATCATATGATCCCAACAATAATAGGTTTAGATTTGCAGTCGTGGTCATGCCATTTATCACACCTGTGCATAATTTAGCCACGTGTTCAACTCGTTTCCTAGTCCTCATGGCCAACAGAACCAACCATGACCTTCCATAGGCCATGCTCTACAACACACTTTTTTGCAACTTGTGGACTTACATAATGGAAATTGTAACTAGGGTTAATCAAAATTGAAACAAACTGGTTATTGACTGTACCTTCCATTTTGATCACTAAGGCTTGGTGATTAGCATGCCTACTGAACAATGCTACATAGATGTGTGGTATACTCTAAACCACATCATTTATTGTCGCATCTTCCTGCACATTGTACAATATTGGATGATTCCTTTGCAGCCAAGGACAAACCCTCAATAAGGGGTCTTCCCCACATTTCCAACACTCTATGGTTTTTATCCTGAACCCATATGTTTCCTCTTTTGTAGACTTAGAGATTTGATATTGACTAGAAATACTGGATTTATGTTGAAACTTGCCTCTTGTAGAAGTGGTGAACCTCACATTCCTACGTGGATAGCATCTTGTAATTTTTTGCCCTTTCCCTTTAAAGAGGAGCTTACCTTTTCCTCTCCAATCAGCCTTGTACTCAAACTTGTGATTGGATTTCTCATTGCAATACTTCATTTCATTGATAATATCCTTTAGATTTTGTGGCTCATCAAACTCTATTATGTCCCTGAATACTTGTGGAAACCCATTGAGATACCTTTTAAAAGTTTCTTTCTCATCCTCGAGGTAGGCCACATACCTCAAACAATATAAGAATATAGTTGTATATTCATTAATTGTTAGTTTCCCTAGCTTGTGCTCATAAACTTATTTGGCCTTGTTGTCATAGTATCTCTCACATAGTTACCTTTTTCAGAAATATTTCTCCAATCTCCTCCAAAGATAGGTCCTCCTATTGAATTTTCTTTCAATTCTTTAGGTCTTCCCACCAGATATCAACCTTACCTCTTAGGTTGAAAGTGGCCACTCTTGCTTTCATATTTTCATAGTAATCATGTACCCTGAAAAAATTCTTCATTCCAAGTGGCCATGCATCTACTTCTTTGGCCTTCCTCACCTCTCCATCAAAGTTGGGAGGTCTTCCCTTCTTAAATTGTTTTGGCATGAAATATTTTACTTTCCTTTTATGCTGGCGTTGTCTCTTAGTTACAACACCTGGCAATTTCTCATGAATTTTTTACCTTCCCTCTAGAGTACTTGTTAGAAAATTATATATTATGGAGCAATGGAACACATGAAATAATGCAGAAATATAAACACAGAAAACGCACAAAACAAGAGAGGCACAGATATACGTGGTTCACCGTTTGGGTTCGTCCACCTCCGAACAGCAGTCCTTCCTTTTCTATTATCCACAAAATGAGAGGACAACCTACAACAATTCGCTGTAATATCCTCTGTCTTCTCTCACGGTCTCACTCTCTGTTTTTCGCTCACCTGAATACACATCTATTATCACAGCCCAGATACAATGCCCTCATACAAAGAGAGCTTCTAGGGCAAAACCCTAATTAACGTAATTCTACCGTCAGATCTCCGCCTAATGCGGCCAGATTGACAGAAATTACTATTTTTTTACAAGGCAATTTACAGTGTTTTTAGCTTCGGGGGCGTGCCCCCGAACCCCCCGCCAGGGGGGGGCTCCCAAAGGTCGCAGCTGCCCCCCTCTGGACCCCCCTTGCAGCTGAATATTTTACGGGCGGCGTTGCCGCCCCCATTTTGAACTGGGGTCCAATGTGGCGGTACTTTTGAATATAGAAGATAATCAGGCTACACACCCAACAGTACTTAGTGGATTTTCACCTCTCACTATATCCTCACTTGGATGGCTATGTCTTTTCTTGGATTTGTTTCCTTCTGCACCATCTGTATTCAATTAGTTCCTTCCAATTCCTAATGGATTTTTCCCATCTTTATCTCTTCCTAGGTGGTGACACCTAGATCATGTTGCCTCTGCCTTAGCAAGTTTGACAGGCTCTACAATATAATGGAATTTACCTTTTCTTACTTCTCTTGAGCTAAAATGAGCCTTTTATTTTCAGCCTTGTAACTTCTTAGGTCAACTCTTATGCTTCTAATGGTGTTTATCCAATCGGTAGAGTCTTCCACTATCCTCTTTCTGATTGACTTTTGTTCTTGCCAATGCTAAATTCTATCAGCATTGTGTTACTCCATTTTGTACGTATATAGATGAGAGGTTATCTAAAACACAAGATTTCCAGTTACTGTGTAATTCATAATCAAATTCTACAAGCAACACACATTTACACCTAGCAACAATTCACTAGAAAACACTACACTCTGTAACATAGTTTCAACTAGAGAAATTTTAAGGTCACAAATGGGCCTAAAAAAATGTACAACCAAAATCAACTTTATAAGAAAGTAGAAAACACTACACTCTGTAACATAGTTTCAATTAGAGAAATTTTAAGGTCACAAATGGGCCTAAAAAAATGTACATCCAAAATCAATTTTATAAGAACCAATAGGATTCAAGATGATGATGTCAACCATGGGGGATGATTCACCATTTTTGGAGTAAAAAAAAAAAACCTACTTTTTCAACTCGTATTTTCAACTTATCTCCCTACGATTTTACTCAAACTTCGAGCGGGAGAACTCGTTGGATGTGTAATTTAATTCTTCATCTAAGGAGTACCCATGTTGCATACTTTTTATGGACCCCGCTACATGAAAAATGAGAAATACATGAATAACATGATTGCAATCACATTTTTAAAGAAAATATTCTTAAGTCTCAAAGCACCTTTTCCTCTTTCTTTATCTTTCATTGTATCACACTTGCCTTCCCATATTTGTGGCATATTACATCACCCAAATGTTATTTCCTCTGCAACCCCTCTACCTCTATTTATCACACTCTAAATATGCTTTATTCTTTGTGGCATGGATAAGATCTTCTTCCTTTATTGCATCACCAAGAACATATTTAACTTGCATTGAGGGGACTCTCTTTCTTGGTCACACTTCCCAAAACATTTTGTGCATATGGTGTACATTTCATATATGGAAACTTCTTACCTTTTCAATAACCATGTTTCATTGCAACTTCAAAATCTTTTCACTATCACGATAAACATTTTTTTCCCTTTTGTTGGGCATCTCCATTGTGTCACACAAAGATTTATTTTGTACAATACATGTTGTACCACATGAGGTTTATCTTTGTGTGTTACACACCATACTGCATGAAATTTATCTTCATGCAATATCAAAATTTTGCTAAGTTTTCCTTGGGGAAAATTCCATGTTGTCCATTGCAAAATCTTGAAGACTTACCCAAGTTAAATTAAGTAAAAACACCTCTTTGTGCTTCCTTTAACATTTTTAAGGTAATAAAATACCTATGCCCTAGACTCAACACTTGGATTTGGTGAGGAATTTCACCAAATATATACTAAGGATTAATAGTGTCCCTTCTAAACTTAGTCAAATTCTAAGCAACTAGGATTACAGTTGCAATCCAAAACTTGCACTAACTTCCTATGTAAATAACAAATTAGGGGTCCTTAGAATCTATGATTAGTTACCCAAATACACAAGTTTTAATTACTAGTCTATAGTGAAATTATTTGACAAAGGATGACTTTTATGGCTAGTTTCTTAGTATGAAAGGAGCATTTCTTTTCTTTAGGAAACTAAATCCAAGTCTTGCTTTGACTCTTTTGCTTAAACATAAACACTTGTAAGTAAAAAACATGTGCTTTATAATAGAGAATCCTCTAAATCTTATATCCATTAAATGAGTATGAACCTCAAATTTCTAATAGTGTACCATTAACATCATGTCTATGTCCAATAAGCATCCATCACTTTTTAAATAGAAGAATATATGTAACACATCTCTACTTATCAAGATTAATGAAATAAATTATCTCGCAAAGATAAATGTAGGCTTGCTTACACAACAACTTAGATTTTCTATCCTTCGACAATTTAAACAGGTGAAAGGCCTAATAGTACACTCCTACTTACAAAGTGATTATAGATAATATCATGAGATGGCTTATAATTTCCTGAAGCTCCTCATGGCAAGAAATCTACATATGTAATTTTTTTATAAGATCATTTACCACAGTTTGAACGCTACCTACAACATTCCTATGACTATACAAAGACTACAAGGAGATATTCATACAACCACTAATGCTAACCGTAATTTTACATGCACAACCCTTATGTTCTTTTATACAAACTCTATTACCATTACAACACTTACTCAATGCATGTATTCATATTTTATAAATCCAACAAACTGTATAAAATTAACAACACATAATTGAGATACTTATCAATATACTTTTTGTCCAACAAATTGACCATAGGCATAGTTGCACCATGTTGCTCTACATTTTTCCATCCCTTAGTCAGGCCATGATACCATAAGGGAAAATCTTTAAGCATCTTTCCAAAATTCTAGGAAATTAAAAGTATAGCACATATATGCTTGAACAAGGAAATTTCATCATCAACTTCTAGGACTCTCATGGCTTCTAGGTACCCCTTTTCTAACTTTGCGCAACACGAGAGTAACCTCCCTTCGCTACTACCTATTTCCTCAAGTGGCTTCTCTTCCTTGTGCTTTTCATGCACTCCTAACAAGGCACAAATTATGACCCATGATCAACTAGTTCATAGAGCTTTCCCTTATGAATTAGCTTAGATTTATATTAAAAAGGGAAAATAAAGGGAAATTCTCAAAATTGGTCTAGCAATGTGGCTTGGGATTTAATAAACATTTAGAACCCCTTCTTGGCCTCCTCACTCTTACCCACTCATTGTGTCATGGTCCCTATAGGAACTCATGCCTCAGTTAGTTATTGTCATTTTTCTATTAACTAAAGGACATAATATTTATAAAACATATCTAGATCATCATGGAATGATAATAACATATCCACGCCGAACAAAAAAAAAAAAACTAATTAGAGTAATTAATTATATACTTAAATTAGGGCATCAAAATGAGGATGTTACATCATAGACCCTAACTCCAAACTTGTTGACATAGAAACCCTTAAACTTATTGAAATATTCCATACCTCCACTTTCTTTGTAACTTCAAAGGAGTTTGCTATGAAGAAATAGAAGGTACAACTATAGGGTCATCCTTGTGTCCATTGGTCATCGATGCTATTATGGAACATTTTGAGGATTTACCCTTAAATAGTTCCCAGTGGTCTGAGTTTCCGATAGGCTCCAGTAAGGCGTTCCTTTTGCAAATGAAACCAGACTTTGTCACGCACCTGAAACTTGTGTGGCACTCGGTGTTGATCATGTCGCTACTTGTACTTGGCATTTGATTTCTCCAGAATGTCATGGACCTGTTGGAAAATATGTTGGATGTGATCAATGAAGTTGTTTTCCTTATCTGTTTCGGACTGGACATGAGCCGAATCTGTGTGAGTAGCTATAAATGGCATGGCCACATCAATGGGGCATAGTGGTTAGAATCCCAAGCCCACCTAAAAAGGGTTGTGGCCAGTCGAGCTATGGAAAGCCTGGTTGTAGCTGTGCTTAACATAGGGTAGACTTTAGTCCCATGTGCGTAGATGCTTTGAGTTGTACATGCGCAGAATGTGTACGATCATCCTGTTGACAACCTCTGTCTATCCATTAGTTTGAGGATGGAAGGTTGTTGACTTAGTGAGTTTGGTGTCGAGCATCTACCAGAGACTGGACCAAATTGTACTGAGAAACATACTGTCCCGATCTGAGATGATAAACTGTGGGATCCCAAAGTGTACCCACACCCGTTCAAAGAAGAGTTTAGCAGTGGCTTCTGCTGTGATATTCTTCTTGCAGGCAACCATAATGGCCATTTTTTAGAACTTGTCGACGACCACAAAAACACAGTCATTCCCATGCTTAGTGGAAGGAAGGCCTGACATGTAATCTATGGAGATGGATTCCCAAGGTCGACTAGGAGTAGGCAGCGGGGCATAGAGGCCTTGCTTGTTGATGGTCGGTTTGGCAATGGCACATGCAGTGCATGATCTGATGTACTTCCCGACATCCTGTCAAAGATTCGGCCAATAGAAATACTTCTGCAGTACTGCCACTGTTTTCTCGACCCCAAAATGTCCAGCAGCCCAACTGTAGTGTGCTTCCCAAATCATCTTCGCACGCTCGCTTGAAGGAACACAAAGGTGACCTAGGTGGCATAACAGGGCATCTTGGAGGTGAAAATCTGGAACATGCTAACCCCCCAAGAGTGTCTGGTATGTGTGGACGAATTCTGGGTCGCTTTTGTAGAGACGTGGCCAATCAGAAGTCTCGTGCCCACAAGAGTTGAGCACAGTGGTTAACGCCATGATCGGTGGTCGACTGAGGCAATCTGCAACATTATTGGTGCTACCCTTCTTATACTTGATATTCAAATGGAACTGTTGCAGGTATGTGGACCACTTCTGATGGTGATTATTCTGCAATTTCCCTTGGGTCTGTATGAACTCCAGGGGTTGGTGTTCTGTGTGGATAATTGTTTCCTTCCCCAAAATGTAATGCTTCCATTGTCGACATGCCTGCACAATGGAATACATCTCTTTATCATAAGTGGGATACTTCCGGACTGTGTCTGAAAGTGTTTCACTATGATATGCCATTGGATGCCCGTGTTGAGTAAGGATTGCCCCAATAGCATAATTAGAGGCATCTGTCTCGACCTCAAATGGTTGTTGTAAATTTGGTAACGCGAGCGCTGGTGTTGTGCAGAGGCGATATTTCAACTCTATGAATGCCTTTTGTTGAGATTCAGACCAAAAGAATTTTGCTTTCGCTCCTCCCTTGGTGACTTGACTCAAAGGCCAAGTGATATGAGAAAACCCCAACACGAACCTGCGGTAGAAGTTGGCAAGACCTAGAAAGCTGCGGAGCTCTGTCAGAGTGGTTGGAGATGGCCAATCCCGAATGACTTGGATCTTGGCTGGATCCACATGCACCCCCTGTTCATCAATAATGTATCCTAGATATTGAACTTGGGTCATGCCAAAAGTGCATTTCTCCAAATTGGCACATAGCTTGTGTTTCCTCAGTGTTTGGAGAACCTGTCGGATGTGGTGGAGGTGCTCTTCCCAACTCTGGCTGAAGATCAGAATGTCATCCAAGTATACCACTACAAATGAGTTGGTGAATGGCCGCAAGATGTCATCCATTAGCCTCATGAAGGTTTCAGGAGCATTCGTTAATCCGAAAGGCATAACCAACCATTCGAAAAGGCCCTCCTTGGCTTGAAGGCAGTCTTCCATACATCAGAGGGTTCGATTGGTACCTGGTGATATTGTGACTTCAGATCGATCTTGCTGAAATATTTTGCCCCCTTTAGTTGGTCCAGGAGGTCATCAATCCGTGGGATCGGGTACCTATTACGGACAATGATCTTATTCAGCGCTTGATAGTCAATACAGAGTCTCCTAGTCCCATCCTTCTTCCGTACCAACACGATCGGGCTCCCACAAGGCGATGAACTCGGACAGATGTGACCTTTCTGTAGTAACTCCTGAATCTGCCTCTTGATTTCATCGTTCTCCAGAACGGAGCGCCGATAAATTGGTCCATTGGGTAGCGGTGCACTTGGGGTCAGATCGATGGAGTGCTTGACCTGAGTGCAGAGGAACCCCTGCGGGGGAGGTGAAGATGTCCTCGTACTCCTCCACGACCTTGTCCATCTGTAGTTGTCGTGCAGAGGGGCCCTGTCTTGAGGCCATGGCCACCGTCTTCTTCTTTCCTTGAGGGTGTATCATCATGAAAACAAATTTCCCTGTTTTGTAAATGAGCTTACTGCATTGTTTTTGCAGTAACCAAAGAGATGGCGGTAGGCGGTGCTACCTCTGGTATCCTGTACAACTTATTTCCCAATGTAATAATAACAACACGGGGCCTTGATTCATACGCAGCATGTCGCTTCCACAAGTATGGTTGTCCTAATAATACATCACAAACTTCAAGGGGAGTAATGTCACACAATACCTCATCCGTGTAGGGCTTGATGTTGTATGGAAGGCGACACTGCTGGCTCAGGCGAAGATCCCGTCCTTGGTGAAGCCACCCGATGGTGTACGGTTGTGGATGTGTTGTGGCCAGTAAACCCAACCACTTCACGACCTCTGCTGAAATGAGGTTCTTTTGGCTCCCACTATCGACAATGAACTGTAGCGGGGAGCCCTTTACCCACATTTGGGAGTGGAAGAGACGCTCCTCCTCCTCTGGATCTTCGGGTTCCTTTTTCTGGATCTTGGCGGTAGCAACAGTTGCATTGGGATCCGCATCAATGATCTGCTTCCCTTTGTCATTCCCCTTGTTGGGTTCTGAATCAAAGTCGGAACATGCATCTGATTCTGAAACCTTTAGCTCAGCCACTAGTGACTGCTTGGCCCGACACTCACTTGTGTTGTGGGTGGAGCTCTTATGGAACTCACACCATTTTCCCGTGTCCTTTTTTGGCTTCGCGGCGCTGCTCTTTGCTTGTAACTTTGGCGGGTTTTCTTGGGCTACCCCACCTTGGCTCTGTCCTTTGTTCTGTGGTTTAGGGGCACCTTTCCCTTGCTTTGGATTCGCAGATCCAAAGTCTCGCTTCTTTTGTTTAAACTTCTGCTCGACCTTGATGCCATATCGGTATGTTGTGCCGAGCGAGGAGATGTTCAGGAATTCTATTTCTTCCTGGATGTACTTGTGCAGGCAGTCGCGGTATTTGAGTATCAAATGCTGCTCCGTATCCTTGATACCCAACTTTTTGCGAAGGGCATACCCTTGGTGAACTCCGGCACGTCTTCGTCCCTTCCCTGCCGCAGCATGGTCCACTTTATGTATTCATCCTCATAGCTTCCGACAGGGTAATACTGCTCCTTGATGGCATCACGTAATGAATTCCAGGTGGGTGTGGTTGAAAATAGTTAGCCGGTACTTTCATCCTTCTGCTCACAGTAGGTTTCCCACCAGTCCTTGACGTGGGGGCTGCTTTGAGAAGAGCGAAAACAATTTTTCCCGACTCGAAAATTCATGAACAGAAAAATAACCCTCTAGCAGATTTAACCATTTATCTATGGCATCTGCGTCAACTTTTGGGTAGCCACTGAAGGATCTAGGCAAAGTTGTCCATCATCGCATTCCGTTGTCGCTCGAGGGCTTCTTCGAGCAATATTTTGATAGGATCTCCTGCCCCCTCGTCTTTCTTCTCATCCTCCATGGTAGGCCGTCGGGATTTGCGAGGCTGGTCTTGCAAAGGTTCGACCAGTTCAAGCCCTAACTCCTTATAGCCCGACCTTGTTGGGGTCATGCAAAGAAAAACAGAGAACAAGCAAACCGCTCTGATACCACTGATCCAGATTTAAATAGGAACGCAACAAAATACAGAGATAACCATATACACAAAGATGCAGTGGAAATAATACTTCATTTCATTA
>APFE031747071.1:46301-84249 GCA_000404065.3 Pinus taeda
AATAATACTTCATTTCATTAATGGAAAACACTGAAATATGCTTACAAACAGAGTTGAAAATAAACCAGCTAGGGCGATCGTAGCTTATCTCTGAGAAGAGATGTGGCGGCTACATGCCTCTGAACTGTGTTACAATGAGGCTCAAAGGCCTATTTATTGTTGAGAAACAAGGGAAAACCCTTAGCATTCCAAAACCTAACCCTAGAAGATGAAACGCCAAACTGCGGGTCCCGTTTGTGTAAATTGGTACATCAACTTCCCAGGGTCATAACTTTGGCATACGATCTTCGTTTGACACATACAATAGCTCGTTAGAAAGATCTATCCGAGAATTTCTACTTTGGGAAGGGCAACATCAGTCCAGGGACCCATGTTGCCCCCATATTTCCCAAAAAACGTCGTTTAGGGCCTCAAAACGGCTCCGGAAGTTAAAGACCTGAAAAAACTGCTAAAAATAGTAAACTGTGCTACAATTTAGGAAACTGAAGAGCTGAAAGAAACAATGGTAGGGGTCCAAGTGGATTTGGCAGGTGGCCACCAATATCCACCTGGATAACCAAAGGTTGTCTCTAGGAGGCTTATATATCTTCTAAAGCAATTGTGTGATAGGAGATAGAAAAATCTACAACAAGTCTAACTCAAAAATCTTTCCCTTAATCTATCAATGTAGAGGATTTAAATTTGGAAAGATAAGGGATATGATTCAAGGAGAAATACTAAGGTAGATTATTTACTTTATTTAAAAGAGAAACATAATATGCTAAATTTGTCTTAATGTTCCTCCATAGTCACTAGCTAATGCAAGAGTATGGAAACCTGATAAAGATGATTTTAGATAAATAAAACCCCATTTGTAATGATAAAATATAGATTCCATTGCCACCAGTTTGTGTTTATTTGAAGAGATTCCCCATATAATACTTTGAAAACACCATGAAAACAAAATCTGAAATAACGAAAAAAGAAAAGTAAAGACAAATGTACAAAAATATTGACATAAGCTTGAAGGACTATGAAAACCAAATCCATGGAAAATCCTACCAATGTTGAATTTATTCTGGAAGAAATTTCAACCATACTAACAAAGATTGAAAGTGTTGAAAATGGAAAATGAAAATATAGAAAAGTCTAAAACCTATTAAAAAATAGCACATTAAGCCAGGGCCTAAATTTAACAATATATCAATCAACACATGCCTCATTGTATCATAGTTTTAAAATGGAAATGAATAATTAGATTGCAAGGGTTATAACAAATTATAAATAAGGATTACTAGCCCTATTAAATCTAATTAACAATTTACCATGCAAACACATCATTTCCTTTCGATTGTGATACATTGATTTTACTAATATAAGAGATGTTTCTATTTGGGCCTTTTATTGAAAGAAAATAATATATAAGAATCTAAAATAGTAAAGATACATTCTAGATCAAATGAACAATTATGACATCCATTTTAAAATAAGGGAGTTATATGTCAAAATATTGAAGTAATGGAAGTGATGTATAACCAAAAATTGGATTCTTTCCTATTTTATTCTCTTAAAATATTTCTTGCTTCATGATTTTTGAAACTAACATTTTGATTTTAGCTCCTCATAATGATTACTTAATAATAGATCGAATCTAAAACAAATGTTTAATAAATATGATAATGAGAAAAATAACTAGGAGGAAAAATAGGTAAAGTAAATTTCCTTGAATTCATCTTGGTAATGACTTGTCCCTAGTTTGAGATTGACATATTATTTTATAACTATGTTTATTTGAATGAAATAAAAGAAATGTAATCTACTAGCAAAAGAAGAAAAAAAAACTGAGCTAATTAATCTACTTGTACACCTATTCTAAATTATATGGATGATCAAAACTAATGTAATGCTCCCTCCCACCCTCTTGGAATTCCTAAGCCTAGTGTGAGGTGTTACCTTCAATTAGCCCAACCCCCATGGTCTCATTATGAATATATGATTACATAATTCCATCTCACCCAAAGTGTGTAGAACTCACTTTGGATAACACCATCGCGTTAAGTTCATTCAAATATTTTTGGCAATATAAAATTTATCTCAACCTGGCCCCTAAATTGGAAGTTATTTCCATTTGAAGTTTGGGTTGTGCAAGCCTTGTTAGATCATTAAATATTTTCCACATGGCACTACTTCCTCATATCAATTCCACCATGGCATAGTACCTTAGTGTTGCCTCACCCTACACCATCGTTTAGAATGACACTACATTCAAACCTTCGCGGCATGCCACACTTTTTCACATTATTTGAGAGGGACAATCATCAACATGCAACTTCTATATATTCTATGCCACATGGTAGTAATGCACCATAGCCACCTCCATTGTCCTGAGCTTCATGGTGACGTGAATTCAAGCCATTTGCGACACCTCGTTAGCACCACATAGCACCCTCATGTCAGGTGGCACTACAACCACCTTCGTGTGTCATTTATGCAATGTCAACATTGACCTCCACTTCACCTACTTCTACAACATATTGCTGACATCAAGGTGACATCATCCAACCATGTGTCATCCTCTTGTGGTGCCATGTGTCACCCCAAAATTGTCCACTTGACCATCCAATAGGGCCATATCTTCCTACCATGTTCCACATCAATAATGTTCTGCATTGGTAACCTTGAACACATCTCAAGTACTTGTTATCCATATCCTACGTGGCACCTGTTGCCTCATCTTAAGTCGTTGGTCCCACCTAGTCCTAGATATCCTTGTAAACCAATGTTTTCACATTCAACAACAGTGAGGATATTTTGTCCCACCCTCCATCAATAGTGCCGACACTCATGAAGGGGTGAACCCTCATCCTTCCTTCATGGTGTGATGAAGAGTTTTGGCTGTAGGTGATGGAATTTTCCCATCCTGCACCCTTTGTCAACTGCACCCACTTCTCCTTGAAGTCTCTTAGAAACCTTGGTGCAGTGCGACATGAATGTCCACAACATATAACAGGAACTTTTCTCATTATGCGGTCTTGTTGATTCACGGTTTTTCATTAAACACCAAGTTTCCTATCTCGCGTAGGCACATCTCTATTCACTGGGATGTAATATATCTAGCGAGAGGTAAACATTTCTCAGCCTCCATGGCTCTGACTGTATTGCAAGCCTTACCAGGGCTCAACCTTCCCAAGCACAATTTTGTTGATTAACATCAACCAGAATTAGAAGCATGAAGGACTCCAATGGATTACAAAGTCATTCTTAGTGATGAACAATGTTCAACACCAATAGTATAACATGGATGAATCCATCATTCCCTCGCTAGCATTCCAAATAGAAACTTGGCCATAACAAGGAAATATAACTATTAACATTCCTAAAAAAGGCACTATCCAAATTAGTGATATAATGTGCCACATTCATGTTGACCACAAAATTACACCATCCTATGCATAATAGTTATCCAAGATGTTCATGTGTATCAACAATAGAAATCACACACAGTGAAAAACAAATGAACTCAACAAATAATATTTCATGCTAAGTAAATGACCATGCATTTATGAGAATATCAAAATTCAGGAGGATCTACAAAATCCCTTTGAAACTATGAGAGAATTCACACATGTATCTCATCATAGGAAACCAGGAATGACATCATTCCTCCATACGAAATATTGATACATTCATTTTTATAGCATAACAATATCATTCAACATTCATAATGGAACAAACTTACAAGTAAATGCACTTATCTATATATCTTAATGACTGGAAATCAAGGGAGGGACTTCAATTATCCACCCAACCATAGGCTAGATACACTACAATCTTTCTTACAATTAACCAACCTAAGATGGATTTAGAGTCTAAGGAGGTAATTGCTCAAGAGTACTCTCACCAACAATCAATCAATACATGGTTAGAAGCAGAGTCCATTTTTCATGTGGTTTCTCAACAACCCCCAATAGTAACACCATAGTGACTATTTTTTCAATAGAACAATAACCACAAGGGTTCATCCAAGGTTCAGTGAGTTATAGCTTAGTTCTTGGAGAAGGAATATATTATTGTGGGGGTTTATCAGTTAGATTAGTAGTGTAGGAATAAGGATTCCACTACCAGGAGATTTATCAACTTAATGAGAAAGTACATAAGTGGTTTATCAACCCTAAGGCTAGCCACTTAGTGGTTTATCAATCCTTTCAACTAGTTCCTATCTGTATCAACCTATGAAATAGTTTATCAACTCCAGCTAATATCCGAGTGGTTTATTAGCCCCAAGGCTAACCACTATCAAGGTGATTTATCAACTTACTAAACAAGTACATAATGGCTTATCAACCTCGGGTAGTACCTGAGTGTCTCAACTCCATTAAACTATCCCTAGCCAACTTAGTCATTGGCACACACATATACTTTAGCAAACACAAGGGATACTATCAAAAAACAAAACACAAGCTATAACACGTTACCCCTTTCTGGTAGATTCACATCCACTACCAATTCACACTTTTCTTTTTTCCTTTTTTTTGCATTCTCTCATTATTTTTATCAGCAATCTCACTGCTACTTGACTCCTTATGTCTCTACACACCATCTCCTGTTAGGCTTCTCCTTCTTGTACTTTTCCATGCGTGTTGACCACTCCCATGCTTCAATGAGGACCAAGACTACATGGAGCATCCTTCACTCAGGGAGCCCATTCCCTAAATTTAGTTCTTGCAGCAGTAGTGCCATAAATCCATAAGGTATATAGGTGGTGAAGTAAATATAGTGGCTTGGATTTACAAGAAAATCCCCCTCCTTAGTCCTTTGAATCCATGTCCACTTCCCTTAGCTAGTCAATGTGTTACATTTCCACATTATTTACATGAATGAAAATTCATAGAAATATTTACAAGAGGGATATAAAAATGGGTTGTAACATAACCCACACCATTAGAGGAACACCATCCTCCATATTCTATACCTAAACACACAATTTACAAGAGCTTTATATATACAACTCTTTTACATTGACGTTTACATTTAAAATCATTTACCTAACAAACAAAAATGGGTATTATACCCTCATTGGCTTAGCCATTTCCCAAGAGGATTCATCTTCCACTATACCTTGACCTTCTCGATTACTCAATTTCAAAGCATTATTTTCCTCCAATTCAAAATACACAGTGACTCTAGCTAGAATTCTCCCTCAAATTCCACATGTATCATAGACCAATCAACAACATGATTAGCATCATGTACAAATTTTTTAAGAAAAGAAATGTGGAAGACATCATGTGTCTTCACTATGGGTGGCAAGGCCAATATGTAGGCAACTGGCC
The DNA here is from genome assembly GCA_000404065.3 of Pinus taeda. Taxonomy (NCBI): domain Eukaryota; kingdom Viridiplantae; phylum Streptophyta; class Pinopsida; order Pinales; family Pinaceae; genus Pinus; species Pinus taeda. Next base: position 51,614 of record APFE031747071.1, read on the forward strand.
CCACTCTTTCGATGATCTAAAATGGTCCACAAAATATAGGTGCTAGTTTTGCACAAGAACCAATTTCTAGTGAACTCTTCCTTGGTATAATGTGAAGTTAAACATGTTCCCCCCACTTGGAACTACTTGTGCATTCTATATTGAAACACATAGCTCTTTTTCCTGTCATGAGTTATTTTCAACTTCTTCTTGGTAGCTACAATTTCCTATTCCATTTCTTTCAACATATCAGGCCTGATATGCACTATGTTCACTAGATTATTCCAGTTGATAGGAATATTTCATTCCTTGTCATATAGAGCCTCGAATGGACTCATCTTCAATGACTCTTGTTAACCATTGTTCTAGGAAAACTCTACTAAATGTATAAACTATTCCCACTTCTTGGGCTGATGCATGACATACATTCTTAGAATGCCTTCCAACACACTAATAACTCTTTCTATCTCCCCATCTGTTTGAGGATAGTATAATGTGTTGAAGGTTAACTTTACCCAAAACCAACAAATGGTGCCCTCCAAAAATTAGAGGTGAACCTATAATCCCTATATTAAATGATCTTCTTGGGTACGCCATGCAATATCACTATTTCTTTTATAAAAATATAAGCAATATCACTTGCCTTATCAATGGATTTAATGGCTATGAAATGAGATACCTTGCTCAAATTATCTAGCATCGCCATTATGGAATCACATTTCCTAGATGTTATTGGTAGTCTGATAATGAAGTCCATTGATATTACTTCCCACTTTCACTTAGGAATGGGGATTGGTGGTAGAAATCATGTTGGATGTTTGCTTGTTGGCACTCAAGGAACTTGGAAATGTATTATGCAACATCCTTCTTCATGTATGGCCAATAATACATTCTTTTCATGGATTTTATCATTTTCTGATAACCAGGATGACTAGAATATGGTATTTTCTGAAATTTGTCCAAGATGATCTTCTTGACGTCGTCCATGCAAGGTATGTACCATCTACATTTAAATTGTGGAAAATCATCATCTATAAGTGAGTAAATTTTTCTCATTATTACTTCTAGCTCTTGCTCCATGCATTCTTTTATTTGTTGGTAGTGCCTGTCCAATTTTTTTGCCTCCTTAATCTCCTCATAGATGTTGAATTCACAAGAAATTATAGTTGCCACATGAGCTACCTGTAACCATTTTTCGAGTTCATAAGCTACTTTATTCTCCTTACCTTTGATTTACTTGATTTTAAAATCAAACTCACTAATCAAGCCTATCCATTTTGCCTATCTTGCATTCATCTTAGGATGCTAAAACAAATACCTCAACCCTCTATGATTTGACATCAATACAAAATTTCTTCCGAGGACGTAATTCCTCCACATTTTTAATACATGCAATATAGTTGCTAATTCCAAATCATGAGTGACATAGTTTTGCTAACTCATTCATCTTTTTGGACTCATAACAGACCACCTATTCTTCTTGCATTAGGGCTCCACTAATCCCTTCCTTGAAGTATCCATTCACACTAGATAATCCTAGTCTTATATTCTTAATATTAGTGCATGTGTGAGAAAATATGTCAGTTTCCCAAAGTTGGCTTCACATTTTGATGTCCATTGGAATTTAATTCTTTTTATTTGCAACATTATGATGGGATGCCCAACCTTTGAGAAATTGTGGATGAACCTCTGGTAATAATCGACCAATCCCATGAAGGATCTCACTTTTGTCACATTCTTAGGGTTATGCCATTCTGTAATAGCTTTAATATTCTATGGATTTACTGCCACTCCTTATTTCGAGAGAATCTGCCCCAAATATTGAACCTATGACTGGAAAACGTCACACTTGATGAGTTTGGTGTAGAGCTTGTGCTCTCTCAGAACTTGCAATACTATTGTTAAATTATTTTCATGCTCCTCCTTGGTTTTTGAATAAACCAAGATGTCATTGACAAAAACTAGCTCAAATTATCCAAGTATGTCCTAAGAACATTATTCATTAAACAAATAAAGGCTCCTAGGGAATTTGTGAGCCCAGATGACACAACCACAAATTCATAGTTCCCATAACTAGTTTTAATTTTCATTTTGTGAATGTATTCATCTTTGATGTGTACCTAACGCTACCCAAAACTCAATTCAATCTTCGAGAATACCACAACTCCCCTTAGCTAGTCAAACATATCATCGATCCTTGGTAGAGGATAATAGTTCTTGATTGCGGCCTTGTTGAGCTGTCTATAATCTATATACAACCTCAATGTTCCATCCTTCTTCCTTACAAAAAATACAGGAGCTCTCCAGGGTGATACACTAGCTCTAGTATACCCTTTTTCCAACATATCTTTCAATTACAGTTTCACCAATTAGGATGTACTCATTCAGTATGGAGCTTTGGATATTGGCACTTATCCTAGCAGTAATTCAATTGAAAAGTCAATTTCCCTCCTCAGAAGCACTCTTTGGCTCTCTTGAGGAAACACATCACTAAATTGTTTTATTATTGGGTGCTCTTTGACTTTGTCCTTATCGGCCTCTAATTCACTAGCCACATGAATAACGAAAATTTCACACCCCTTCATATTGCACCTCTTCAATTGCAATGCAATGATTTGTTGAATTATCAAGGGCTTTCTTGTTCCTTGCAATGTCATATTTTCTCCCTCCTCATTGAGATGATTTATTGACTTGTTGTAGCAGCTGATCCTTATTTTTTGAGTTGCTAGCTAGTCCATCCCAACAAGCACATCATATGTTCCCAACAATAATAGGTTTAGATTTGTAGTTGTGGTCATGCCATTTATCACACCTGTGCATAATTTAGCCACGTGTTCAACTCGTTTCCTAGTCCTCATGGCCAACAGAACCAACCATGACCTTCCACAGGCCATGCTCTACAATACACACTTTTTTGCAACTTGTGGACTTACATAATGGAAATCGTAACTAGGGTTAATCAAAATTGAAACAAACTAGTTATTGACTGTACCTTCCATTTTGATCACTAAGGCTTGGTGATCAGCATGCCTACTGACCAATGCTACATATATGTGTGGTATACTCTAAACCAAATCATTTATTGTCGCATATTCCTGCACATTGTACAACATTGGATGATTCCTTTGCAACCGAGGACAAACCCTCAATAAGGGGTCTTCCCCACATTTCCAACACTCTATGGTTTTTATCCCGGACCCATATTTTTCCTCTCTTGTAGACTTAGAGAGTTGATATTGACTAGAAATATTGGATTTATGTTGAAACTTGCCTCTTGTAGAAGTGGTGAACCTCACATTCCTACGTGGATAGCATCTTGTAATTTTCTGCCCTTTCCCTTTAAAGAGGAGCTTACCTTTTCCTCTCCAATCAGCCTTGTACTCAAACTTGTGATTGGATTTCTCATTACAATACTTCATTTTATTGATATATCCTTTAGAGTTTGTGGCTCATCAAACTCTATTATGTCCCTGAATACTTGTGGAAACCCATTGAGATACCTTTTAAAAGTTTCTTTCTCATCCTCAAGGTAGGCCACATACCTCAAAAAATATAAGAATATAGTTGTATATTCATTAATTGTTAGTTTCCCTAGCTTGTGCTCATAAACGTATTTGGCCTTGTTGTCACAGTATCTCTCACATAGTTACTTTTTTCAGAAATATTTCTCCAATCTCCTCTAAATATAGGTCCTCCTATTGAATTTTCTTTCAATTCTTTAGGTCTTCCCACCAGATATCAACTTTACCTCTTAGGTTGAAAGTGGCCACTCTTGCTTTCATATTTTCATAGTAATCATGAACCCTGAAAAAATTCTTCATTCCAAGTAGCCATGCATCTACTTGTTTGGCTTTCCTCACCTCTCCATCAAAGTTGGGAGGTATTTTCTTCTTAAATTGTTTTGGCATGAAATCTTTTACTTTCCTTTTATGCTGGTGTTGTCTCTTAGTTACAACATCTGGCAATTTCTCATGAATTTTTTTCCTTCCCTCTAAAGTACTCAATGGATTTTCACCTCTCACTATATCCTCACTTGGATGGTTATGTCTTTTCTTGGATTTTTTTTCTTCTGCACCATCAGTATTCAATTAGTTCCTTCCAATTCCTAATGGATTTTTCCCATCTTTATCTCTTCCTAGGTGGTGACACCTAGATCATGTTGCCTCTGCCTTAGCAAGTTTGACAGGCTCTACAATATAATGGAATTTACCTTTTCTTACTTCTCTTGATCTACAATGAGCCTTTTAATGTCAGCCTTGTAACTTCTTAGGTCAACTCTTATGCTTCTAATGGTGTTTATCCAATTGGTAGAGTCTTCCCCTATCCTCTTTCTAATTGATTCTTGTTCTTGCCAATGCCAAATTCTATCAGCATTGTGTTACTCCATCTTGTTGTTAATCCTTGGTGACTTCTTATGTGTTGTCATACACACATAAATGTTAGCCAATAATATATAAATAATCATACTTTCCCATTGCCTTGGAAAATATGCAGTACGTATATGGATGAGTGGTTATCTAAAACACAAGATTTCCAGTTACTGTGTAATTCATAATCAAATTCTACAAGCAACACACATTTACACCTAGCAATAATTCACTAGAAAACACTACACTCTGTAACATAGTTTCAATTAGAGAAATTTTAATGTCACAAATGGGCCTTAAAAAAATGTACAACCAAAATCAACTTTATAAGAAACTAGAAAACACTATACTCTGTAACATAGTTTCAATTAGAGAAATTTTAAGGTCACAAATGGGCCTAAAAAAAATGTATAGCCAAAATCAACTCTATAAGAACCAATAGGATTCAAGATGATGATGTCAACCATGGGGGATGATTCACCATTTTTGGAGTAAAAAAGTAAAAAGATAAAAAATAAAAAAATAAAAAAACTACTTTTTTCAACTCATATTTTCAACTTATCTCCCTACGATTTTACTCAAACTTCGAGCGGGAGAACTCGTTGGATGTGTAATTTAATTCCTCATTTAAGGAGTACCCATGTTGCATACTTTTTATGGACCCCTCTACATGAAAAACGAGAAATACATGAATAACGTGATTGCAATCACATTTTTTAAGAAAATATTCTTAAGTCCCACAACACCTTTTCCTCTTTCTTTATCTTTCATTGTATCACACTTGCCTTCCCATCTTTGTGGCATATTACATCACCCAAATGTTATTTCCTCTGCAACCCCTCTACCTCTATTTATCACACTCCAAATATGCTTTATTCTTTGTGGCATGGATAAGATCTTCTTCCTTTATCGCATCACCAAGAACATATTTAACCTGCATTGAGGGGACTCTCTTTCCTGGTCACACTTCCCAAAACATTTTGTGCATATGGTGTACATTTCATATATGGAAACTTCTTACCTTTTCAATAACCATGTTTCATTGCAATTTCAAAATCTTTTCACTATCACGATAAACATTTTTTTCCCTTTTGTTGGGCACCTCCATTGTGTCACACAAAGATTTATTTTGTACAATACATGTTGTACCACATGAAGTTTATCTCTGTGCGTTACACACCATACTGCATGAAATTTATCTTCATGCAATATCAAAATTTTGCTAAGTTTTCCTTGGGGAAATTCCATGTTGTCCATTGCAAAATCTTGAAGACTTACCCTAGTTAAATTAAGTAAAAACACCTCTTTATGCTTCCTTTAACATTTGTCAGGTAATAAAATACCTATGCCCTAGACTCAACACTTGGATTTGGTGAGGAATTTCACCAAATATATACTAAGGATTAATAGTGTCCCTTCTAAACTTAGTCAAATTCTAAGCAACTAGGATTATAGTTGCAATCCAAAACTTGCACTAACTTCCTACGTAAATAACAAATTAGGGCTCCTTAGAATCTATGATTAGTTACCCAAATACACAAGTTTTAATTACTAGTCTACAGGGAAATTTTTTGACAAGGGATGACTTTTATGGCTAGTTTCTTAGTGTGAAAGGAGCATTTTTTTTCTTTAGGAAACTAAATCCAAGTCTTGCTTAGACTCTTTTGCTTAAACATAAACACTTGTAAGTAAAAAAACATGTGCTTTATAATAGAGAATCCTCTTAATCTTATATCCATTAAATGAGTATGAACCTCAAATTTATAATAGTGTACCATTAACATCATGTCTATGTCCAATAAGCATCCATCACTTTTTAAATAGAAGAATATATGTAACACATCTCTACTTATCAAGATTAATGAAATAAATTATTTCCCAAAGATAAATGTAGGCTTGCTTACACAACAACTTAGATTTTCTATCCTTTGACAATTTAAATAGGTGAAAGGCCTAATAGTACACTCCTACTTACAAAGTGATTATAGATAATATCGTGAGATGGCTTATAATTTCCTGAAGCTCCTCATGGCAATAAATATACCTATGTAATTTTTTTATAAGATCATTTAACACAGTTTGAACGCTACCTACAACATTCCTATGGCTATACAAAGACTACAAGGAGATATTCATACAACCACTAATGCTAACTATAATTTTACATGCATAACTCTTATGTTCATTTATACAAACTCTATTACCATTACAACACTCACTCAATGCATGTATTCATATTTTATAAATCCAACAAATTGTATAAAATTAACAACATATAATTGAGATACTTATCAATATACATGTTGTCCAACAAATTGACTGAGTGTGAGCAATTTTCCACTCAACCATAGGCGTAGTTGCACCATGTTGCTCTACATTTTTCCATCCCTTAGTTAGGCCATGATACCATAAGGGAAAATCTTTAAGCATCTTTCCAAAATTCTAGGAAATTAAAAGTATTGCACATATATGCTTGAACAAGGAAATTTCATCATCAACTTCTAGGACTCATGGTTTCTAGGTACCCCTTTTCTAACTTTGCGCAACACGAGAGTAACCTCCCTTCCCTACTACCTATTTCCTCGAGTGGCTTCTCTTCCTTGTGCTTTTCATGCACTCCCAACAAGGCACAAATTATGATCCATGATCAACTAGTTCATAGAGCTTTCCATTATGAATTAGCTTAGATTTATATTAAAAAGGGAAAATAAAGGGAAATTCTCAAAATTGGTCTAGCAATGTGGCTTGGGATTTAATAAACATTTAGAACCCCCTTCTTGGCCTCCTCACTCTTCCCCACTCATTGTGTCATGGTCCCTATAGGAACTCATGCCTTAGTTAGTTATTGTCATTTTTGCATTAACTAAAGGACATAATATTTATAAAACATGTCTAGATCATCATGGAATGATAATAACATATCCACACTGAACAAAATAAATAAATAAATAAATAAAACTAATTAGAGTAATTAATTATATATTTAAATTAGGGCATCAAAATGAGGATGTTACATCATAGACCTTAATTCCAAACTTGTTGACATAGAAACCCTTAAACTTATTGAAATATTCCATACCTCCGCTTTCTTTGTAACTTCAAAGGAGTTTGCTATGAAGAAATAGAAGGTATAACTATGGGGTCATCCTTGTCCCCATTGGTCATCAATGTTTTGAGGATTTACCCTTAAATAGTTCCCACCTTAAGCCCAAAAGTTGATTTTGGTTTGTTGACAATACGTTCATCATATGCCCTTATGGCCATAACTCCCTGAATTCTTTATGTAACTACCTTAACTGCATTTCTCCCCACATTCACTTCATGGTTGAAATCTAAAAGAAAAACTCCCTTCCATTCCTGGATTTTCTCATATCATGTTAACTTGATGGTACCCTTACACACCAAGTTTACAAACACTAATAGATGCCTTGATGCCCAATATCACAACCACCCAGCCGAAAAATCTATTGTCCTAAAAACTCTTGTTACTCACCCCATTTGAATATATATTCCCCACCTATTTGAGAAAGAAAAATCCACCTCACTAACACTCTTATGACCAATGGATACTCTATCTCTCAAATTAAAAGAAAAATCTTTTACTCAACCCTTCGTTATAAATCCAATAACTCTCATTCCACTACCATGCCTCTTACTATTATTTCTTTTCCTTACATCCATGGCATCACCAACCATATTTCAAAGATCTAATCCAAAACAAATATTAAAACCATTTTTAAGCCCGATTAAACCCTCAAGCATTTATTCCAAACTACTAAGTATAAACATAAACTATGGTAGGCTAAGGAGTTTACCGAATTCCCTACTCTTGTGGAAAACCCTACATTGAGCAAATTAGCAAAGCATCCAAAGTTCATGTCAAAGAATATATAGTTAGAACATATAGAAGGCACAAGTTCCACAACCACACTTCTAGGTCAATTATTGTTAAACACTCCCACAACTCTAGACACCTTATTTACTTTGACCAAACTAAAATTATTGCTTCAACCCTCTTTATTTCCACCTTCATCATTAAAAAAACCCTAATAAAAAAAGGAAAAAAAATATCCTAATAATTTATGTAAAGAAGTTGTTTACAAACTAAACTAATAATGGAAATTTGTCATCCATTATCTAAGTCATTAAACCTTTCCCACCCTTTGTACTCTCATGATTCATAGGTTCCATTTTTAATTTACCTTCCTTTCTAATTTCTAATCCGTATCCCTTCTCTCCTTCTTCACTCTTATCCCTCTTCTCTCTAACCTTCTCATTTGATTCTTCTTCTTCCCCTTTATTTACCCTTTTATTCACTCCCATCTCTCATCCCCTCTTCCCCTTTTCTTTTAATCCTATCTACAATACTTTTTGAATTTATGTTGGTTTATATAATAACTTCCATATCTCATCCCCTTTTCCCCTTTTCTTTTAATCCTATCTACAATACTTTTTGAATTTATGTTTTCTTATATAGTAACTTTATGTTTTGATGTAATCTTTTAATATTTTTAATAATTTATATTTTTGGAATTAATTTATCTTTTCTCTTGATCCTTATAATAATATTGTAATGCTATTTTGTCTTTACAAATATTTTATTTTTTAATTACAATAAACATAAATTTATTTTATTAATATTTTCCAAGTACCATTCATAACTTTTATCTCGAAATTCTTTAATGTAATTAAAAAAAATATTTGTCCCTCATACACCCAAAACTTCACAACTTTAAACATAATATTTTTTTAATTACAATGAACATAAATTTATTTTATTTATATTTTCCAACTACCATTCATATCTTTTATCTCGAAATTCTTTACTAACATTATGAAAATAATCAAGAAAATTTTATTTGTCCCTAATACACCCAAAACTTCACAACTTTAAACCTTTTAAAAACTGATATAAAGTAATTTCCAAAATACTTAAAATATTATGATTACACACCATGAACATTTACGTACTAAGATATGTCAACACCTTAATCATATCTTTATGACATTATATTATAATATATGTTTTTTTATACCACGAAAATCATTAATTATATATATATATATATATATGAATAAAATCTATTTTAAATAAAAATTTAACATGGATCCAATTTCTTCACATGCTAATTTATTTTTGAGTAATCATTATTTAAATATTCTTTTTATACATTATATATATATATATGTTTTTTTATGCAATGAAAATCATTAATTATATATATATATATATATATATATATATATAATATATATAGTATATATATATATATAGATAGATATAATCTATTTAAATATGAATTTAACATGTATCCAATTTCTTCATATGCAAATTTATTTTTGAGTAATCATTATTTAAAATATTTTTTAATAGTTATTTTATTTTTAGATTTTTAAAATTTTTTATTTTGGCAAATATTAACAAATTTTGATGAGAGACAAACATCTTTACACGTCATACTGGATTGTAAAATGTAGAATGAGAACTCCACCGAGTTAAGACCATCATAGATCTATGTTAAATACGGATCTAATATGACCGAGAGGGATCCAATTTCTTCACGTGCACTTTTTTTTTTACGAGTGGACATTATTTAAATGTTTTGTATAATTAGTTATTTTTAAATTTTAAATTTTAAATTTTATTTTGACAGAAATGACCATAATTTCAACTTCGATGACATATCCATATTCACATTATACATCATACTGAGATGTAAAATAAGGATCTCTACTCAATAAACCTCTTAACTCAATAAAATAAATAAATACTATACAAAATCACCTTTACAGAAAAGAAAGGTGTCCATAGCTGCACCCTTAAACTTCATGAAACACAAAAGATGAGTTGTGGATGATACGAAAAGTTCACACCCCTTCACATTGCACCTCTTCAATTGCAGTGCAATGATTTGTTGAATTATCAAGGGGTTTCTCGTTCCTTGCAATGTCATATTTTCTTCCTCCTCATTGAGATGATTTATTGACTTGTTGTAGCAGTTGATCCTTATTTTTTGAGTTGCTAGCCAGTCCATCCCAAAAAGTACATCATATGATCCCAACAATAATAGGTTTAGATTTGTAGTCGTGGTCATGCCATTTATCACACATGTGCATAATTTAGCCACGTGTTCAACTCGTTTCCTAGTCCTCGTGGCCAACAGAACCAACCATGACCTTCCACAGGCCATGCTCTATAACACACACTTTTTTGCAACTTGTGTACTTACATAATGGAAATTGTAACTAGGGTTAATCAAAATTGAAACAAACTGGTTATTGGTTGTACCTTCCATTTTGATCACTAAGGCTTGGTGATCAACATGCTTATTGACCAATGCTACATAGATGTGTGGTATACTCTAAACCACATCATTTATTGTCGCATCTTCCTGCACATTGTACAACATTGGATGATTCCTTTGCAGCCGAGTACAAACCCTCAATAAGGGGTCTTCCCCACATTTCCAACACTCTATGGTTTTTATCCCAGACCCATATGTTTTCTCTCTTGTAGACTTAGAGAGTTGATATTGACTAGAAATACTGGATTTATGTTGAAACTTGCCTCCTATAGAAGTGGTGAACCTCACATTCCTACGTGGATAGCATCTTGTAATGTTTTTCCCTTTCCCTTTAAAGAGGAGCTTACCTTTTCCTCTCCAATTAGCCTTGTACTCAAACTTGTGATTGGATTTCTCATTGCAATACTTCATTTTATTGATAATATCCTTTAGAGTTTGTGACTCATCAAACTCTATTATGTCCCTGAATACTTGTAGAAACCCATTGAGATACCTTTTAAAAGTTTCTTTCTCATCCTCGAGGTAGGCCACATACCTCAAAAAATATAAGAATATAGTTGTATATTCATTAATTGTTAGTTTCCCTAATTTGTGCTCATAAACCTATTTGGCCTTGTTGTCATAGTATCTCTCACATAGTTACTTTTTTCAAAAATATTTCTCCAATCTCCTCCAAAGATAGGTCCTCCTATTGAATTTTCTTTCAATTCTTTAGGTCTTCCCACCAGATATCAACCTTACCTCTTAGGTTGAAAGTGGCCACTCTTGCTTTCATATTTTCATAGTAATCATGCACCCTAAAAAAATTCTTCATTCCAAGTAGCCATGCATCTACTTGTTTGGCCTTCCTCACCTCTCCATCAAAGTTGGGAGGTCTTTCCTTCTTAAATTGTTTTGGCATGAAATCTTTTACTTTCCCTTTATGTTGGTGTTGTCTCTTAGTTACAACACCTAGCAATTTCTCATGAATTTTTTACCTTTTCTCTAGAGTACTTAGTGGATTTTCACCTCTCACTATATCCTCACTTGGATGGCTATGTCTTTTATTGGATTTGTTTCCTTTTGCACCACCAGTATTCAATTAGTTCCTTCCAATTCCTAATGGATTCTTCCCATCTTTATCTCTTTGTAGGTGGTGACACTTAGATCATGTTGCTTCTGCCTTAGCAAGTTTGATAGGCTCTGCAATATAATGGAATTTACCTTTTCTTACTTCTCTTGAGCTATGATGAGCCTTTTATTGTCAGCCTTGTAACTTCTTAGGTCAACTCTTATGCTTCTAATGGTGTTTATCCAATCGACAGTGTCTTCCCCTATCCTCTTTCTAATTGACTCTTGTTCTTGCCAATGCCAAATTGTATCAGCATTGTGTTACTCCATTTTGTCGTTCATCCTTGGTGACTTCTTATGTGTTGTCATACACACATAAATGTTAGCCAATAATATATAAATAATCATACTTTCCCATTGCCTTGGAAAATATGCAGTACATATATGGATGAGATGTTATCTAAAGCACAAGATTTCCAGTTACTGTGTAATTCATAATCAAATTCTACAAGCAACACACATTTACACCTAGCAACAATTCACTAGAAAACACTACACTCTGTAACATAGTTTCAACTAGAGAAATTTTAAGGTCACAAATGGGCCTAAAAGAAATGTACAACCAAAATCAACTTTATAAGAAAGTAGAAAACACTACACTCTGTAACATAGTTTCAATTAGAGAAATTTTAAGGTCACAAATGGGCCTAAAAGAAATGTACAACCAAAATCAACTTTATAAGAACCAATAGGATTCAAGATGATGATTTCAACCATGGGGGATGATTCACCATTTTTGGAGTAAAAAAATAAAAAGATAAAAAATAAAATAAATAAATAAAAACTACTTTTTCAACTCATATTTTCAACTTATCTCCCTACGATTTTACTCAAACTTCGAGCGGGAGAACTCTTTGGATGTGTAATTTAATTCCTCATCTAAGGAGTACCCATGTTGCATACGTTTTATGGACCCCCCTACATGAAAAATGAGAAATACATGAATAACGTGATTGCAATCACATTTTTAAAGAAAATATTCTTAAGTCTCAAAGCACCTTTTCCTCTTTCTTTATCTTTCATTGTATCACACTTGCCTTCCCATATTTGTGGCATATTACATTACCCAAATGTTATTTCCTCTGCCCTCTACCTCTATTTATCACACTCCAAATATGCTTTATTCTTTGTGGCATCGACAAGATCTTCTTCCTTTATCGCATCACCAAGAACATATTTAACTTGCATTGAGGGGACTCTCTTCCTGGTCACACTTCCCAAAACATTTTGTGCATATGGTGTACATTTCATATATGGAAACTTCTTACCTTTTCAATAACCATGTTTCATTGCAACTTCAAAATCTTTTCACTATCACAATAAACATTTTTTTCCCTTTTGTTGGGCATCTCCATTGTGTCACACAAAGATTTATTTTGTATGATACATGTTATACCACATGAAGTTTATCTTTGTGTTTTACACACCATACTGCATGAAATTTATCTTCATGCAATATCAAAATTTTGTTAAGTTTTCCTTGGGAAAAATTCCATGTTGTCCATTGCAAAATCTTGAAGACTTACGCAAGTTAAATTAAGTAAAAACACCTCTTTATGCTTCCTTTAACATTTGTAAGGTAATAAAATACCTATACCCTAGACTCAACACTTGGATTTGGTGAGGAATTTCACCAAATATATACTAAGGATTAATAGTGTCCCTTCTAAACTTAGTCAAATTCTGAGCAACTAGGATTATAGTTGCAATCCAAAACTTGCACTAACTTCCTACGTAAATAACAAATTAGGGGTCCTTAGAATCTATGAATAGTTACCCAAATACACAAGTTTTAATTACTAGTCTATAGTGAAATTATTTGACAAAGGATGACTTCTATGGCTAGTTTCTTAGTATGAAAGGAGCATTTATTTTCTTTAGAAAACTAAATCCAAGTCTTGCTTAGACTCTTTTGTTTAAACATAAACACTTGGAAGTAAAAAACATGTGCTTTATAATAGAGAATCCTCTTAATCTTATATCCATTAAATGAGTATGAACCTCAAATTTCTAATAGTGTACCATTAACATCATGTATATGTCCAATAAGCATCCACCACTTTTTAAACAGAAGAATATATGTAACACATCTCTACTTATCAAGATTAATGAAATAAATTATTTCCCAAAGACAAATGTAGGCTTGCTTACACAACAACTTAGATTTTTTATCCTTTGACAATTTAAACAGATGAAAGGCCTAATAGTACACTCCTATTTACAAAGTGATTATAGATAATATCATGAGATGGCTTATAAGTTCCTGAAGCTCCTCATGGCAAGAAATCTACCTATGTAATTTTTTTATAAGATCATTTACCACAGTTTGAACGCTACCTACAACATTCCTGTGACTATACAAAGACTACAAGGAGATATTCATACAACCACTAATGCTAACCGTAATTTTACATGCACAACTCTTATGTTCTTTTATACAAACTCTATTACCATTACAACACTTACTCAATGCATGTATTCATATTTTATAAATCCAACAAACTGTATAAAATTAACAACACATAATTGAAATACTTATCAATATACATGTTGTCCAACAAATTGACCATAGGCATAGTTGCTCCATGTTGCTCTACATTTTTCCATCTCTTAATCAGGCCATGATACTATAAGGGAAAATCTTTAAGCATCTTTCCAAAATTCTAGGAAATTAAAAGTATTGCACATATATGCTTGAACAAGGAAATTTTGTCATCGACTTCTAGGACTCTCATGGCTTCTAGGTACCCCATTTCTAACTTTGCGCAACACGAGAGTAACCTCCCTTCACTACTACCTATTTTCTCAAGTGGCTTCTCTTCCTTGTGCTTTTCATGCACTCCCAACAAGGCACAAATTATGACCCATGATCAACTAGTTCATAGAGCTTTCCCTTATGAATTAGCTTAGATTTATATTAAAAAGGGAAAATGAAGGGAAATTCTCAAAATTGGTCTAGCAATGTGGCTTGGGATTTAATAAACATTTAGAACCCCCTTCTTGGCCTCCTCACTCTTACCCGCTCATCGTGTCATGGTCCCTATAGGAACTCATGCCTCAATTAGTTATTGTCATTTTTCTATTAACTAAAGGACACAATATTTATAAAACATGTCTAGATCATCATGGAATGATAATAACATATCCACGCCGAACAAAAAAATAAATAAATAAAATAAAATAAAACTAATTAGAGTAATTAATTATATATTTAAATTAGGGCATCAAAATGAGGATGTTACATCATAGACCCTAACTCCAACTTGTTGACATAGAAACCCTTAAACTTATTGAAATATTCCACACCTCCACTTTCTTTGTAACTTCAAAGGAGTTTGCTATGAAGAAATAGAAGGTACAACTATGGGGTCATCCTTGTCTCCATTGGTCATCAATGTTATTATGGAACATTTTGAGGATTTACCCTTAAATAGTTCCCACCTTAAGCCCCAAAGTTGATTTTGGTTTGTTGACAATATGTTCATCATATGCCCTTATGGCCATAACTCCCTGAATTCATTATATAACTACCTTAATTGCATTTCTCCCCACATTCACTTCACGGTTGAAATATAAAAGGAAAACTCCCTTCCATTCCTGGATTTTCTCATCTCATGTTAACTTGATGGTACCCTTACACACCAAGTTTACAAACACTAATAGATACCTTGATGCCCAATATCACAACCACATAACCGAAAAATCTATTGTCCTAAAAACTCTTGTTACTCACCCCATCTGAATATATATTCCCCACCTATTTGAGAAAGAAAACTCCACCTCACTAACACTCTTATGACCAATGGATACTCTATCTCTCAAATTAAAAGAAAAAATCTTTTACTCAACCCTTCATTATAAATCCAATAACTCTCATTCCGCTACCATGGCTCTTACTCTTATTTCTCTTCCTTACATCCATGGCATCACCAACCATATTTCAAAGATCTATTCCAAAACAAATATTAAAACCATTTTTAAGCTCTTACTCTTATTTCTCTTCCTTACATCCATGGCATCACCAACCATATTTCAAAGATCTAATCCAAAACAAATATTAAAACCATTTTTAAGCTCGATTAAACCCTCAAGCATTTATTCCAAACTACTAAGTATAAACATAAACTATGGTAGGCTAAGGAGTTTACCAAATTCCCTACTCTTGTGGAAAACCCTACATTGACCAAATTAGCAAAGCATCCAAAGCTCATGTCAAAGAATATATAGTTAGAACATATAGAAGGCACAAGTTCCGCAACCACACTTCTAGGTCAATTATTGTTAAACACTCCCACAACTCTAGACACCTTATTTACTTTGACCAAACTAAAATTATTGCTTCAATCCTCTTTGTTTCCACCTTTATCATTAAAAAAAAAGGAAAAAAATATCCTAATAATTTCTATAAAGAAGTTGTTTACAAACTAAACTAATAATGGAAATCAGTCATCCATTATCTAAGTCATTAAACCTTTCCCACCCTTTGTACTCTCATGATTCATAGGTTCCATTTTTAACTTACCTTCCTTTCTAATTTCTAATCTCTATCCCTTCTCTCCTTCTTCAATTTTATCCGTCTTCTCTCTAATCTTCTCATTTGATTCTTCTTCTTCCCCTTTATTTACCCTTTTATTCACTCCCATCTCTCATCCCCTCTTCCCCTTTTCTTTTAATCCTATCTACAATACTTTTTGAATTTATGTTTGTTTATATAGTAACTTCCATATCTCATCCCCTCTTCCCCTTTTCTTTTAATCCTATCTACAATACTTTTTGAATTTATGTTTTCTTATATAGTAACTTCCTGTTTTGATGTAATCTTTTAATATTTTTAATAATTTATATTTTTGGAATTAATTTATCTTTTCTTTTGATCCTTATAATAATATGTAGTGCTACTTGTCTTACAAATATTTTATTTTTTAATTACAATAAACATAAATTTATTTTATTAATATTTTCCAAGTACCATTCATAACTTTTATCTCGAAATTCTTTAATGTAATTAAAAAAAATATTTGTCCCTCATACACCCAAAACTTCACAACTTTAAACATAATATTTTTTTAATTACAATGAACATAAATTTATTTTATTTATATTTTCCAACTACCATTCATATCTTTTATCTCGAAATTCTTTACTAACATTATGAAAATAATCAAGAAAATTTTATTTGTCCCTAATACACCCAAAACTTCACAACTTTAAACCTTTTAAAAACTGATATAAAGTAATTTCCAAAATACTTAAAATATTATGATTACACACCATGAACATTTACGTACTAAGATATGTCAACACCTTAATCATATCTTTATGACATTATATTATAATATATGTTTTTTTATACCACGAAAATCATTAATTATATATAGTATATATATGAATATGATCTATTTTAAATAGAATTTTACATGGATCCAATTTCTTCACATGCCATTTATTTTGAGTAATCATATTAATATTTTTTTTATACATTAATTATACTATATGTTTTTATACATGAAAATCATTAAGTTTATATAATATATAATTATTTATGAATTTAACATGGTCCAATTTCTTCATATGCAAATTTATTTTCGAGTAATTCATTATTTAAATATTTTTTTTTAGTGTTTTTATTTTTAGATTTATAATTTTTTATTTTGGCAACTATTAACAAATTTGAGAGAGACAAACTTCTTACAGGTCATATGGGTGTAAAATGTAGAATGAGAACTCCGTTCAATAAGACCATGATAGATCTATGTTAAAACGATCTAATAGACCATCATAGATCTATGTTAAATACGGATTTAATATGCCCCGAGAAGAATAATATGCCCCGAGAGGAATCCAATTTCTTCACGTGCACTTTTTTTTACGAGTGGACATTATTTAAATGTTTTGTATAATTAATTGTTTTTAAATTTTAAATTTTATTTTGACAAAAATTACCATAATTTCAACTTCGATTACATATCCATATCCAGGTTATACATCATATGGAGCTGTAAATAAAGATCTCTACTCAATAAACCTCTTAACTCAATAAAATAAAAAAATACTATACAAAATCACCCCTACAGAAAAGAAAAGAAAGGTGTCCATAGCTGCACCCTTAAAACTTCATGAAACACAAAAGAAGATGAGTTGTGGATGTAATAGTGTGAGGAAGATGAAAAGCAAAAGAGGAATCAATTTGTTTCGCGGAGAAGTTTTGATGAAGTTGAATATCTCAATTCAGGCAGACAAGTTGCACTGGTGGCTTTTGACAAAAGCAGAGTTAAAGTCGCAGCTCTCTTGGCGTTATTCGTCCGCACTTTTTGACCTTAACAACACAACCTTTAGCTTTATCCCATCCATTCACACTGCACATTTAACTCTTTTCTTTTCATCACCATGACGCCAACCATGATGCTCCCTCACATGACACCCTAATTTATTTTACCTGAGAGTTTTAATTTAGTTATATTTTTTTAAGATTTTGTAATATAATTTGGGTTGAGATTGTAATTTTTTATTTAAAATAAGTTTTAAATGTATAAATAATTTTTTTTTTTCTGAACGGTTTTAAGGTACTAAATTTTCTATAATTAAATGTTTTAATTTTATATTTATAAAAATGTTATACAGTTGAAACTAATTTTTATAATATTTATATAATGTAAAAAAGAATTAAGATCTTGTTTCCAAAATATCTGCATAGAATTAAATAAAATTAATTTTATAAGAATTTCTACGCTATGGAATATAATTAAATTGATGTGCCTCAAGTTTAATCAGAAAAATTTATGAGAATTTTGCCAAGGATGATTCAAACACTTTTTTTTTGCGTTGTGTGTTTCCAATTTGACAGATGCAGCAAATTGCTGTATTTTTATAGGGTTAAAGTACTATAAGTTTTTCTTGCTGATTTATAAAAAAAATAAAATTACTTGACAAAAATAATTAGAAAAAGTTATTATTTCAACTATGTTAATATTAATGTCTATTAAAATATGGAAGTAAGTCTAAGATATTTAAGTAAAGCTGCTTAATAATAATAAGAAAAGGTGAAAAATAGTTAAGGAGAAAAATAATTATTTTAATTGTTCAAGCTTTTTCCTTATTATTTAAAATAGTTTTTAAGTATAAAATTAAAAAGTTTGAGAAATCTTACAATAATAATTTTAATAATTCAAATTTATTATCTAACCATTTTTATCAATTTAACCAAAAAAAATATAAAAACAAAAATTATTAAAAAAATAATAATAAAATTTGCAAAACAAATGGCTTACATTAAAACAAAAACACTTTTAACATTTCAAATTTATAAAAAATAAATAAACATATTTATCACACTTTCTAAAACTATGATAGGAATATAAATTTGGTCAAAAGGTTAAGAATCCAATCAATAAAAAACTAAACCTCTTCATCCAAAAAAACTGAAACTTGCTATGATAAAATTTGTTAGGCATCTCTACTCCTAATAGAAATTAAATTTTAGGCATCTCTACTCCTAATAGAAATTGCCCACTGAATAAAATAACTTTTAATTAATTATTTCTTTTTATTTACTTTTCCGTTAATTAATTATCTCTTTTTATTTATTTTTTGAAATTTTGATTACCTAAAGCAGGTGTCTATAATGAGATTTTTTGAAAAAAAAATTGGCGGATTTTTCCGGTCAAAATCCGGCAGCAATTTATTGGAATCCCAAGCTTGATCGCTAGTTTCTGCACAATCAAAAGGTCCCAGGGTTTTTCAGGGTGCTGAATCCAAATATCCAGTTTAAAAAATTGCTAAAAATCAAGATTTAACCTCATTTCTTTACCCGGATTCCGTCACCAAAATCTCCAAAAAATCACATTATATATAAATAACAGATATAAATTTAATTGGAATAATAAAATCTAAAAAATCCAACAAGATTTGAAACGAAACATAGAACATTAATAAAACTACCATTGAAACCTAACAGAGAAGATTAACATTACCCCTTTGGCAAAGATTGCACGCACAAATAAAAAAATGTTATATTTTTATTCTTAAAAGTACACCTAAATAAAACCAATTTCTACAGAACTTCTCACAGAAATTTCAAGCAAGCATATCTTCAATTACACTTTGCTGACTGGACCAATTTTTACAGAACTTCTAACAGAAATTTCAAGCAAGCATAACTTCAATTACACTTTGCTGACTGGTTCTCCTTATTCATGAAACAGAGATGGCTGTTGAGAAACTGACATGAACTCTTTTCACGTTACAGATGATATCTTTTTTCCTCCTACCAATTTTTCATAAATTTATTTTCAGAATTGAAAGGTTCTCATAAAGTTTATTGGCCCTTCAAATCCCATGGGTGTATTTTAATTCAATACTGTGCAAAATGAACTGCTAGAATTTGGCTTTTAAGCAAAGTTAGGCAAGCATTAATCATATAAAAGCCATCAGAGATTTAATCAAACATTGTTCTGAGTCCGTGAATATTCGGAATGTGCTTTCAAATCCCTATTTTGGTTTTAGCACAAACTTTAACGAACACAGTCATACTCTTAAAAGTATGTCTGGTTGCTTCAAAATTCTGCGCAACTTGTCCCATTTTAAAATATTATTGAAGTGCAGTTGCTTGTCAGCCAGGCGAATTTTTGATATTTTATTCATAAATTATTTCATCCATCCACCCAGGCTAGAATCAGAAATCCCTCTGTAGCATCTTGAGACGTGAAGGAGAGCGATATCTCCGCGTGAAAGGCAAGGAAAATGAAATAAAAACCATCATTTACTGTAACTCTTTGTCAGCGTGAATCGACCCCTGAATTTTGCGTGCAGAACACCTAATTTGTGGACGAAAAGATTTTCTCAATTCAGTGGACCAGGCGGATTTCAATGATTTGATTTTGCCTGCCTTCAAGGGCTTGTGGCCCAAGTTCATGATTTGACTTTACCATTATCAAAGGTTCTGGTTAATCATTTTTTTGGAATAGTTTAACAAAATATCCATGATGACCATGCCAAATAGGTTAATATAATATGTCTGATATGGAAAACTATCAATATCCATCCTATGGAGGCCAGTGAAGAAAACAAGCTGAAGAGATCACACATATCTTCAATAGTTTCTAAATTGCAATTTTTCACAAACTGAATGGATCACACATATCTTCAATAGTTTCTTAATTGAAAAAACAATGATGATGATGGATTATAAAAGATTCTGTCTATTACTATCTCGACAAATACAGATAAGTAACCCCACATTATTTTTCAGAGAGATTTTTCTCTTGGATGCAGCCAGCGAATTGAACAGTGTTTCCTTTTTGCCTTCGCATATGCATAAAATTTATATCTTTTTTTCCCTGACATTATATCATTGTAATTTATTTATATATATATAAAATAAATTGGATTTATGTTAAGTGGTTGAGAGGAAGTACGGTTATTCCCTTTAAAGTTGATTCAAGTCCAACACATGTATTGTTATAATGGTTGTGAACAATGGGCAACATTATTTTTCAGAGGAAGTTTTAAATCTGTTGCAACCAACAAGCTGAACCGTCTTTCCTTTTTGCTTTCACATATTCATAAAAAAATTATCATTTCTTTTCGTATCTCACATACTTGTAAATTTTTATCAAAGTCACTTCTATTAATATAAAAGTTAATTTTTATCAAAGTCACTTCTATTAATATAAAAGTTAATTGGGTTTATTTTTGGTAGTTGAAAGGAATGATTACTATTCTCCCTACTGAATTGATTCAATTCCCACAAATAACATATTGAGCTCATAATAAGTATATTGTTACTATTATTGTCCATTTTTTTAATAAAAAAGTTAATTGGCTTTATTTTTGGTAGTTGAAAGGAATGATTGTTATTCGCCCTATTTAAATTGATTCAATTCCCACAAATAATATGTTGAACTCATAATAAGCATATTGTTATTATCATTATCACTTCTATTAATAAAAAAGTTAAGAGTTTATCTTTGGTAGTTGAAAAGAATGATTATTATTCTCTCTACTCAAGTTGATTCAATTCCCACAAATAATATGTTGAACTCATAATAAGTATATTGTTATAATAACTTCAAACTTGTATGTATAGAATGTACATTCTATAAATTATGTTTCAGAAAACAATTTACAACTTCTAAAAAAAAAATAATATATATATATATGAGAGGTTAAATTTTCAGACGTGTGAACCTTATTCATCCTCATGCCCTTGCTGTATTAATTGCAATTACAAATTTGAAATTTATATTTAGCTATATATATTCACATCTTAGTTCGCAATTAGAAACACACATTTTTACAGGTATCATGTACTCAATTTTCAATGCTTGTGAATGCAAATGTGAACATTTCAAACGCTAAAAACAACAGAACAACAGAGATACAGTAATGTAAATATGTGATGAGATTGGAGAAACAGATTTATTCACAAGAAACAGGACAAGATTTATTCACAACAAACAGGACAAGAAGTTTTTGTCAAACAGAACAAGGATTTCAGAATGAAGGCGTTAGCCTGGAGACACTGTTAAAGTTTTTTAGTTTATCACTGAGTGACATATTTACTGGGCATTGGTTCTTCATCTTAAGTATTCACAGTCGTTTCAAATGAACTCTTCACTCATCAGGGCAAGCTGGAACAATCACTCATAATCACAGAACAATGTCACTCATCATCAAATCCAGCTGGAATAATGTCACTCACATCTCTGGGGAAGCAGGGTAAATCATAATCTGGGAAAGCTGGGGCAATGCCATTGCTCTAGCTTGACCAGATGATGAAGAGAGTTCACAATGTGAGAAAATATTTTAAACAATGCTAAACCAGAAATCAATAACAATATATTGGAAATTCTCCATATCCATGGTTGCAAGGGATAATTCACGTGTAAAATTTTCAACAGTCTGTACCCAGAAATATTTTTTGTATGATGAAATTTTGAAGTTTCCAATCTCCAACTCAGGTAAGTTGCTAGAAACAAATTTGAGGAGTCAGTTCAACTTCTTCACTTCTCATGAATATATTAAGGTTGGTTCAAAATATTTCGTTGTCATTACCGTCTGTGCGGTATCATCTCATCAATATATTAAGGTTTAGCTCAAAATATTTAGTTGCCATTAATGTCTGTGGGGTATCATACTACAATAATTACTTTATTTCAGACAAAAACACAATCTTATCATTAGCAAGACAGGCGTCGCTTTTACCCTCAGATATGCATACAGTGCAATTCTATAATTGCTGAACCCGGTTATTATATCATTGCAGCCAAATATAAAGTTCATGTTTTATTACCCTGTGGTAATTTGCTGAACGCTTCTTCATGACCTACCTTGGTTTACTATAAATTACATATTTAAAAATCATGACAGGCAGACATGTGCATATCATAAATTGAAATTGGAAAACTCAATTAGTCTGCATTTAAGTTTTTAACCTTTTTACAGTAAATATTAAAAATCATTTGAATAACTAACTTTTTGTTATTGATACCGAGTTGACTTACCATCATGGTCATAGCAAGCAGGATGGTCTTTCCCCTTTACCCTCACATACAGTTAAATTCTAACATTGCTGCACCTAGATATTATATCATTGCAGTCAAGTATAAAGGTCTATATTTTATTTTCTAAGGCTAAAAAATCATATCAGATATGTATGTTCATATCACAATTTGTGCTTGGGTAATTGCAAGTACATACTTAAAAACTTGTTCATATCACAATTTGTAAATGGAAACACACAATTTTGCAAATATTATGTAAACAGGTTTTCAACCTGAGAGTGAACATTACAAAAAGCGGAAATAGAAAAGAAAATTTGTAATACATATGAGTCGAGATAGACTGAAATGAAAATTGACTGTCAAATGACAAAAATATGCCACGATATATAAGCAAACATTCTATATAGATACAGCAGGTTTCTGGAAGCTAAAAGAATTAGCAAGCTAAATCCTCCAGCCTGCAAATGGGGCTGTATTTATTCCCTATACTTCTACATTTCTAGACACTGCTATAATATTGATGAACATCGATGCAGCTGCAAAACGTGCATCTTTGGTCTCAGCTAAGAGCCTTGGCTCTCCTAATAAACTGACAGCCTAAATATATATATGCACAGGAAATGTAACACTATTTAAGAGGACAGAACGTCCTCGATCACTTCTGGATCCAAAGAAGGCATTTTGGTGAGACACTCGTCCAGTTCAGCGAAAATAGAGAAAGAGGGCGCTTTCTGCAAAGTCGATGAATCGACTTCACATTTACTGGGTGACGTAGAAGCAGATTCTGCACCACAGATCGTTGAGCTATTGCTGCTTCCAGAAACTTCACACTTGACATTCTCCAGAGCTTCATTGTTGGCACTGTGTGCCATCAGACGATTTTCTGAAGAATTTTCCTGGGATAAACGCTGGCAAATTGCCTGGAGCTTTGCATCAACAGAAGATTTCAGCACAGATAACGCATTACCCGGTGGCGAAAGAACATTATGGCTACCGTTATCCGAATTTGAGAGCAAAAGATACCTCAAGTCCGGAAAATTAAGCCTTGCGTACTCACCACGTAGTTGGTAGGCTGCTGTGTCATATGCAAACGCTGCTTCTTCTGCTGTGTCAAAAGTTCCAAGCCAGAGCCTGGTTCTATTCCTAGGTAATCTGATCTCTGCTACCCATTTCCCCCAGTGCCTCTGTCTCACTCCTCTGTAAAGCTTGGCAGGCCTTGCAATACCCAGTTTTGAATCATTTTTAGCAGAAAGTTTCATGGGCTGAGCTCTTGCCCCAAGTAGGTTTCTTGATAAAGATAAATCCCTCAATTGTTTCAGCTGCTGCTGCTGCTGCTGATAATGGTAGGCTGAAGACCCCAGTACTTGCTGTGAATGGTGGCTTTTTGCTAAGAGAAGCTGCAATTGTAGATGATCCATCTGTTGTTTCTTCTGCATCTGTATATTGGCTTGAATCTGCTCATATATTTCAGATATGCTCAATGGCTGAGATGAATTGACTCCCAACTGAGAAGAACCCATTTGAGATGAAGGCATAGACTGCAAGCCCAAATCCATAGCCCGGTCTGGAACGAATGCATATTGCTGCTGATTATTGGCTTCCGACCCCTGAAAACTCGGGTACCAAGCCGCATCTCCAGCGTTATTGCATCCATTCATTAGCAATTCAGACCAGGAGCCTGAAATAGTGGGTGCACATGCTGACATCTCCGGAACATTTCTAGCAGAATTGCTGCCTCGAAGCCTCATCTGTATCTGCTCCTGATCTGCCCATGAAAAGCAAGAAGAAGAGCCAGAAACACCTACGAGATCCTCGTTGTCAAACAACTCTGGCTTTGAATTTCTCACTGCATAAGGTTCAACTGCTTTCATCAGTTCCTCATAAATTACAGGATCGGTAAAAAAAGCTCCACCATTTATGCTAGGAACATGCGAAGGAAACTCACTCTGCATCGCTCCGGCCATCTTTTTACTAAAATTCTCCAAACAGCCAAAAACAAAATTCTCCTGCAGCCTCTGCGAAAACACAGAAAGATAGGAAAAACTACGGCTTGCAATAACTCAAACTCAAAGGTACAGAAGAGCCCAACTAAACTGAAACTTACCACTAAAACACCCACTATTCACTATTTTTCAGAGGGCACTAATAAATAAAAGTGCCAGAGAGGAGGTCTTCAAAAACTGACCTCGCACTCACCTCCGATTACAGAGCAAGGAGGACCAACAAAATCCCTCCTACACTCTCCTAAACTAAAATTAAAACAAGATCTGATGATGCAGACCTAGGAAATATGCAGGATTGTCAGTGCATCAAATGGGATGGAAAAATAACCCACATAGCTGATGCATACAATCCAGTGCAAAAAACAAAAAAAATAAAGAAAAAAAAAACAACAAAAAAATATCCTACAAACAAAGGAACCAAAAAAAATTAAAATCACAGCTTATACACAGGCATGGACAGTATAAGCAGAGGGAATTTTGGGCTCTGGATCTATGAACCTAGCAACAACCAGATGATGATGAAACCTCAACCAGACACAAGAAAAATGCAAAGAATGCATAGAGATATGAAGAAGAATGGGATTGTAAGAAGCGGGAGACAGAGAACAAGGCATCAAACGACGACTCCACTCACTCTCAAGGCTCTCCTCTCCACATTAGATTGATTCTTCCTCACCTCCCTGCGCCTCTATATAAGCCCACCCCGCAGCCTTTTCTGTCTTTTCAGCCCCCAAAACCTTCCTTAATTAATTAGATTATTAATCTAAACTTTCCTGCGCCCATTGTTATTATACAGATCAGATTCCACGCCTCCTCTCTTTTTCCCGTTTCCCGGTCATCCATGCGCGGTGGCCGGTACGCCAATTAATGGATCAACGCGGAAACAACGATGTCCAATGCCGGCTCGCCACGTTTTTCCTTTTTTGCCCTCCCATGTAAAACTGTACGCGGCTTATCCTGTAATGTGTGGTGCTGTTCTGGCTGAAACACGGGATAGGACTTTGACCTGTAAGTCTCCATCTGATGGCCCCATCTGGCATTACGTGGGCATATGGGTTTAACACAGCCGGCTAATCATGTATTACGTAGGCATATGGTTTTAACATAGGTGTAAATATGTAAATATTTCTTTTTGGGTGGGATTTCAGATTTTTTTGGGCTGTCCTCGTATATTTGGTTAGTATAGTATACTTGGTTTGTGGACTGTCTTAGTAAATATTATAGTGGCAGCCAAAAGGTCATATTTTAAATTTCCCTCAAATCATTATTATGTATACTCTTTATATTATACGGTTAGCTAAAAAGTTTAATCTTGAACTTAGTTTAAATTACTGTTATGCATATTTTTAATATTATAGTAGTAATTAAAAAAAAATTATTTTGAATTTTGCTCAAATAACCTCGCTTTAATTATTGTTATATATTCTTAGTAGTATAGTAGTAACTGAAAAATCTCATTACTATTATGGATATTCTTAATATTAATCTCGCTTAAATTACTGTTATATATACTCTTAATCATATAGTGGTCGCTGAAAAGTCTCATTACTATTATGGATACTCTTAATATTATAGTGATAACTGAAAAGTCTCATTACTGTTCTGTATACTCTTAATATTATAGTCTCATCTTAAACCTCACTCAAATAACCTCGCTCAAATCATTGTTTTGTATACTTTTAATATTATAGTGGTAAGTTATGGAGACTCTTGATATTATAGTGGTCCTTTTGAAAAGTCTTATTACTGTTCTATATACTCTTAATATTATAGTGCTCCCTGAAAAGTCTTATTACTGTTCTCTACACTCTTAATATTATAGTCTAAACTTGAATCTCACTCAAATAACCTCCCTCAAATCATTGTATACTCTTAATATTACTGTTATGTATACTCTTAATATCATAGTTTCTCTACACTCTTAATATTATAGTCTAAACTTGAATCTCACTCAAATAACCTCCCTTAGTCTAAACTTGAATCTCACTCAAATAACCTCTCTCAAATCATTGTTACGTATACTCTTAATATTACTGTTATGTATACTCTTAATATCATAGTGGTACCTCACTCAAATTACTGTTATGTAAAACTAACCCAAATTTACAAAAATAAAGATCAGTAAAACTCTGAGATTACTTTTTAGATTATGGTTAAACTTTGAAATTATTATCAATTTTTTAAATTTAAAAAAAAAAAAAAAAAAACACTTTTACTTCCAAAGTAATTTTACTGGAACAAGTTATCATGTGACCATTCCCACCAAACCCTAATCCTCCAATCTCTGTAACGTAATGTGAACACAATCAGATCCGTAAGAGGAAACTTAGATAATGTGAATTGAATGGATGCTTTGATTTGATATGCCAAACCCTGAGAAGACAGAATTATGAGACTTTCTTATCCTCACCTAATGAACACTGCAGGGTTGTTGTGAGTTGTAAGCAACCAGCAATAATTTATAAAAAGTAAAAGCAGACGGGACCTGTGAATTCTTACACCACCGGTAATTTTCAAGCACTTTCTTAAATCCAACTGTTAAACCAAAGAAAAACCGTTGATTCCCTTCTCTTCTCCAAAGGTTTCTTTTATTCCACTTGCAGATGAAGTTTGTGATCATAAACCTTCTCTGGTAGCTTGGGGATTTAACTAATGCTTCATCCCTTGGCCTTTCGTGTATGGAAAGGTGAGTTTTTGTATAGATTCTCCAAAAGCCAGAAAACAACTGCAGTGGGCCATGCTCAGAATAGTCTAGAATTCAAGTAAAACAACCCCAGTGGCCCATCACAAGAACAGTCTAGAATGTGATAAAAAAAATACTCTCAGCTCAAATTGGGCAGGCCATGTTGTTATTGATGAAACTCATGCTGCTTTGGATGAGGTGGGTTCATGTTGCTTTCTGGTGGTGATGGTGATTGATGAGGAGGAGAACTTGAAATGCAAGAGGAATATTATATTTATATTATACAACTTGTTAAGTTAAAAACATTAAAACCAGAATTCCCATAGCAATTTCTTTCTTCCAAGTATTACCAAGCACTTTATTCTGTAATACTTGCAGGCCCACCAATAAAGGTATATCAATTAGATTCCAAGTTTCCTTTATACATGTCTAATGGAGTATCTTCAAAGAGGGGACCCTCATTATGCATTACAAAGGAAAATCTAATCCTATATAAAAGAGGTTGTACCAAGCATATATCTATACATAATATTGTACGTTAGACTATAATTTTATTCCACATCATGGCCAAGTAATGATCATGGAGTGTCAGATTAAATGTATGTGTATATCATATTTTATGTGACAAAATTAATTTTTAATATATCTAAAATATACATTTAAATATTATGCATTGTCAAATTAGCTTAAATGTATATTTGTGTCATATTCAATTTAAACAAAAGTAATTTATTCAATATATCAAATATATTTTACTATGGATTAAAATCAATTTTTACATAAAATAATAATATAAACACGTTTTATTAATTTAAATTGTTATAGAAAATAATATATGTAAAATTTTGTCTGATTTTGATTTTTTTTATTTATATTTAAAGATAGTGTTTTTTTTTACTTTTATGTTTTTTAAATATTATTTTTCAAATAATATTTTTGTTAAATTATGTTAAAATAATATTTTTTATATTTTAATTTACAAATTTAATAATATTTCTTTTCTTGGTTTAATTTATAAATTTAATAATATTTCTTTTCTTTCTTGGTTTTTTAAGGTTGTTTTTATCTTCTAGTTTCACATCGTTATGTACCTGGTGTGCTTGTGTTGGTCATTCAAGTGTTCTAATTAAGAAGACCTCATTTTCTCCAATCAAATAATCAAATTTAAACTACTACAGACTAAATTACATCTAACACTTGTAGTACTTCTTTTTATACATAACAAATGGTAGAATTAAAAATATGTGATTGAAATTAAAAGAAAAACTTAATTATAATCCAAATGCTTGCTTATGAACAACAATTGCATCACATAATCAATTTCATATGCATAATTATAATCTTAAACAAAGTTGAAACCACAAAGAAAAATATGTTTAAAGCGTCATGAAAATGAAATATAATGATATTAAACAGTCAGTTAGATTTAGCATCCAAGACATATTTTTCTATTAAAGGCCATCAACAACTTGACAAAACATTCATAATCAGAAGCAACTATCTTAATATATATTTCATGGAATTTAATAACATACATAAATTAAAGAAGATTCCACATCAAATCAACAGGTTTCATAAAAGAGAATTCATGAATTTTAAAAACATAAATCTAAATATAATATTTTATATAGAGGGAAAGACAATTTTTTTTTTTTTTTGTCATGAGTAGTCCACCACATTGGATGCAAAATAGGATTCCCACCTTTGAAATGTGTTTACGAAATTTACTAGTTGTAAAACTCCATGTTAGATGGGTTGGGATTATGAAACCAGAAGGATAAAGAGAAATCTACTTGCTTTCAAATTCTATATCACATGGTTTTGGTTTTCATTTGAGTTAGATAACAACTAGGTTTTTAGTTCTAACTTGAATTTTTTAATAGAATCCAAATGAGATTTGTTATCAAATTTGAATGTGCATGTGTGTTTGTGTGTGAATATACATTTTATAACAAATTTATTTTATATTTATATAAACATTATCATAATGCAATTGAGAATTGATGACTTGTTTAATAACTTAATACAATGATCCAAAAGCATTTTTTGTTGCGTGGATATATTTCATGGTTTTGTTCAATCGTCATTTAAAAACCTAGGTCATGAAAAGAATATTTGATGGCTACCTGGAAGTTTGAGAGCACATTGCATTACATTTCATTCGGTCGCCATTTAAAAATCCATGGTCATATGTGCCAAATGTGTCACCAAAGGGAACTTTTGACAATTGCTTGGAGTTCCAAGGATAGAATTTGTTCCACTACAATTTAAAAATATCTTGAAAATTATTTATTAAAAGACAAGGAAGTTGAATTGAACGCTTGAACCAAACCCTAGCCGAACTTCAGCAGAATTCAAACTTTGTTTTAAGGTTCAACAAAACTAGAATATCAAAGTTGAAGTTCAACAAATCCTATGACATTGATAAAACTCACTCAACTAAATCTGGAACTCCCATTAGGAAACTTGCCCATCCTTCAATCAACCATCGATTATTTCCCCCACATCCATACATAACATGAGATTTGAATTTCCCTTCTCTGAAACACATTGATCCCTCTTGAAAGTCACTCCTTCTAGTACTCCAATGTAGGAATGGGAAGTCTAAATGTGTTGTTTGTCCTCTGGGTTCTTAATATGGTAGGCCTTGGCTCAACTAAAGCTAATTACTGGCACATACATAGAAATTTGTAGGTCAAATGTTTATTCTAGTCTCACATATTATATTATCCATGGATTCCCAATCATTTTCCTACTAGACACATCAATTCTCACATGCTCACATGCTCATGGAATTATTGGTGTAGATAACAAATGGAGGGTATTCATGGATACATGTGAATTTCCCTCAAGTTAATTGCAACATTTGGTAGGAAGAAAATGGAATAGTGATTAGGAGAGAAGGAAGCACACTAAGTTTCATGCACACAAATCTATTAAATTATTATTCATTAGATTGAATTGTCACATAAAACAATATATATTATCTTAAAAGAAACGAAAGTAAAAGTATCAATCCACTATTGAGCTTTTTACTTCATATTAAGGATTAATTGTCTCTTTGATTCGACTTTTAATTTTATGATTTTTTAATATCAATTTCCCAACTATTTTGTTATACTTATCATTATATACTTAAAATGGTAATTCTTGGTTTTTAATTTATAAATTTGACATTTCGCTAATGTATAAATATTCTGCACAATGTATAAATATTCTGCACAATGTAGGAGAAAGAGTTTTTGAATTTATACCTCTTCATTTGTACATATCTGGGATAACATTTACTCTCTTGGCTTCTTGGGTTGTTCTCATCTTTCCATTTCACATTTTGTCAATTGCTTTCATCTTCCAATTTCATATTTTGTCATGTAGTCCGCATTTGTTGGTTATTGAAGTATCTCAATTAAAAAATGATTCTTCTCTCCAATCAAATTTCCCCACTAGAGACCCAATTACATTTAACAATCTAAGAGTTATTTCCTATGTATTAAAAAAGGTAGAATTAAAAATGTGTGATGGAAATTAAAAGGAAAGTGTAATTATAATCCAAATAGATGCTTATGAACAAAAATCACATTACATAGTCAATTCCATTATACATAATTTTTATCTTAAGAAAAATTTAATCATGAAAGAAAATAGGCTCACTGGAATCATGAAAATGAAACATAACTATATCATACAATCACAAGTTTGGCATCCAAGACATAATTCGCTTTTAAAGGAAGCCAACAACTTGGAAAAGACAATAATATATATATATAATATATATATATAAATATATATATATATATATATATATTATATATATATTATATATCTAAATATATTTTCATATATTCCATGGAACCCATTAAACATGTATAACTTAACTAAGATTCCACATCAAATCAGTGAATTTCATAAAGGAGAATTTATGAATTTTAGAAACATAAATAGAAATATAATGTGTCATATGGAGATAAAGATAAATATTCATCTTTCATCATTAATGGTCCACCATATTGGTTGCAAATGGGATTTCCTCATTGAACAGGGATTATGAAAATACAAGGGAAAATATAGGCCTACTTGCTCTAAAACTCACTCAACTAAATCCATAGACTCAAGAATTCCAACAATACTGGACATCTACCACCATAGCTATTCAGAACTCCCACTAGTCACCCCACCCTTCCTTCAATCAACCACTAACACCTTCCCCACATTCATACACAACACAAGATTTGAATTCCCCTTCTCTGATGCACATTGATCCATCATGAAAGCTACCCCTTCTCCTACTCTAATGTAGGAATAAGGAGTCTAAATGTTTTGGTTGTATTTTGTGTTTATGATAGTAGACCTTGGTTCAACTAAAGCTAATTATTAACACAAACATAAATATTTGTAGGTCAAATGTCTCTTCTAATCTCACATATTATATTATCAATGGATTCACAGTCCTTTTCATACTAGACATGTCAATTCCCATATGCTCATATGCTCATGGAATTACTGGTATAGATTGCAAATAAAAGGCATTTGTGGATACATGTGAATTTCCCTCAGGTTAATCATGGCATTTAGTAAGAAGCAAATGAAATAGAGGTTAAGAGATAAGCAAACACACATAATTGCATGCACACAAATATTTTAAATTGTTATTCATATTGAATTGTCACATAAAATAGTATATATTATTT
>APFE031747071.1:84766-108642 GCA_000404065.3 Pinus taeda
AAACATAATAGCCATATCTATTTTAATTTTATCTATTTTATCTTTGTGTATTAATAATATCGTTATAAGATTAGGTATTTATAAGCTTAGGAGAGGAAAAACAACTACTTGATTACCTAGGATGCCTTTGTGGTTCTAACTCTCTAATTAAGGGTAGCCAACTTTTACTGATCTCAATCCCGTTGTCCCTATTGAGATTTTTTGGATGTTTTATAATCTCAAAGGCCTCCCTAATCTTCCTTCTTTGATACTATTCCTCCCTTGCGATAATTGAGGTGCTTTCCAAACAAACTTGATGTTTTGTTTTCGAGGAATGCTTCTCAAGGGCTGAAGTACAAGATCTTCCGTTCTTAATATCCGCTCCATGTTCTTTCAGGATACTCCGAGACAAAACTCAAAAGGAATGAACTACAGATGCCTAAAATCCAGTATATATTATTTTCAAATAAAGGAAAGTAAAAGTATTACTCAATAATAAGATTTTGAGATTTTTTTATCTATATTAAGGATTAGTTGTCTTTTTTACCCTACTCTTAATTTTATGTCTTCTTTTTTTAGTGTCGTTTCCTAAACTGATTTTTTTATTAAATCTTTTTAAAATGAAATTCTTGGTTTTTAATTTATAAATTTTTCATTTCACTAATTTATAAATATTCTATACAATGTAGGAGAAAGGGTTTCTTAGATTCTAACGCCTCATTTATACATATTTGAGATAACATGTACTCTTTTGGTTTCTTGGATTGTTCTTATCTTCTCATTTCACATTTTGTCAATTGTTATCAACTTCTCATTTCACAATTTTTCATGTATGTAGCTTGCATCCCTTTGTCATTTAAGTATCCCAATTTTAAAATTATTCTTCCCTCTAATCAAATTTCTCTACTAGAGACTCAATTGCATCTAGAAATTCTAAGACTTAGTTATTATCGATAAAAAAAGGTGGAATTGAAATTGTGTAATGAAAATTAAAAGGGAAACATAATCATGATCCAAAAACATGCTTATGAATAACAATTGCATCACATAACCAATTCCATATGCATATTTTAATCTTAAACAAAGTTTAATCATGAAAGGAAATATTCTCAAAGAGTTATGGAAATGAAGCATAGCTATATCAAAAAATCAAATTTAGCATCCAAGGCATAATCTACTTTAAAGGAAGCTCGTGATTTGGCAACACATTTATAATTTAAATTAAGCATTCATAAACAACAATTATAATATATATTCCATCGAATCTATTAACATAAATTAACCAAGGTTCCACATCAAATCAACGAATTTCATAGAAGAGAATTCATGAATTTCAAAATGTAAATAGAAATATAATCATTGCATACTAAGATAAAAACAAATAGTTATATTTCATTATGAATGGTCCACCACTTTGGTTGCAAATGGCTACTTTCCCACCTAACTATAGGTAATTCATTGGAATTTCCACCCTTAAACTAGGATTATGAAACCATAAGGGAAAAGAGAAGTTTAGTAGTTCTAAAACTCACTCAACTAAATTCATAGGCTCAAGAATTCATTTTATACTAGACATCAATTACCATAGTTATTTGGAACTCCCACTAGGCAACTCACCCATCGTTAAACCAACAATAGATTTTTTTCCTTGCATCCATACACTACACAAGCTCTTAATTATGCTTCTTTGAAACACATTGATCCCCCATGAAATTCATCCCTTCTAGCACTCTAATGTAGGCATGGGAAGTCTAAAAGAATTGATTGTCCTTTGGGTTCCTCGAATGGTATACCTTAGTTCAAATAAAGTTACTTATTAGCACAAACATAAATATTTATAGGTCTAATATCTCTTCTAGTCTCACATATTATATTAGCCGTTGATTCTCAATCCTCTCCCTACTAGAAACATAGATTCCCACATGAGCTCATGGGATTATTGGTGTAAATTGCAAATAGAGGGCATTCATGGATACATGTGAGTTCACCTCAGGTTATCACATCATTTGGTAGGGAGCAAAAGGAATAATGGTTAGGATAGAAGTAGGAACACCAATTTGCATGCACAAAAATTTGGGTTGATGTACTTATGTTTGCATGAAACACATGACAATTCCCTTCAAGTGCAATAAGGCTTAGTTAAGAATGTAAGATCCCAAATGTAAAAAATTTTAACAGATCTAGTACACTTTAGTGTTCTAATTAATGTAATCTTTCAAAAAGAACGTGAACACATAAGGGATCTAGAAATGTAACCACTTTACTTAATTAATTACTGCAAATAACACATGCCAAAATAATTAACATAGAAAACCCTTGCTAATGGCATGCAAGTTTGCTCATCAAATGAGAAATCAAGATACTGAAGCACAATCGTGGACCTTGGATGGATCCACCATATAAATTACACCCACATGGTTTTGACTCTGAGATCAAACTAGAATTGACCTCGCCAAGATCTCAACAAAGATAAAATAGATAAACAACTTTATTAAATATATCAAAATATTTTATTATTTATTAAAATTGAATTTTAATAAAAATAAAAATTAAATTTACAAATATGTCGCATAATATAAGAGAAAGTGTTACTTAGTTTCTATATCCTCATAATTTACATATTTGGAATAACATTTCTTCTCTTAGATTTTTAGGTTGTTTTTATATTCTAGTTTCACACTGTTATGTACTTGGTCTGCCTCTGTTGGTCATCCATCCAGGTGTTCTAATAAAAAAATTGTAACACCCTCCTCCCACATCTACCTAATTAACCAACCAATCGGGGTAAACATGTGATGAGAGACTACTATGATGGGATTCAACCTCCTAGGTGACCTTAAGGAAGTGGAATTGACGAAAACACACCATACAGACCTTCCACATCAGCAACAGGACTCCCAGGAACCATACCAACCTCTCAGGTAACCAACCCCTAGGTCCCACTAAGTTTTTAGTCCAATTAATAGAAAAAACATTGCTCCCTCATATCATTAGTTGCATTATCATCTATTAGGTTATATATAAATTATTCATTCATTTGCAAATCAAAACATGAGGAGAGCCATACATCATCATTGTCATAAAACATGCTTATAACCAACATAATAACAACAGAAATATCAAGGATACATCAACCATAGAATCCACATATAAACATGTACAATTACACATAAGATATCAAGGAAAGAATCTCATATTAATGAATGCAAAAGATAACCCGGTATGGACTACCACGGTCCATCCAACGATAGAATGGCTGAGTCAATTCTCTCTTCAGTCGTTCATCCCCGTGCCATATTCCAAGCATGAATGTGGGACTCAAACCAAAATAACCAACCAGGGCATCCCGAGGCTAAACCACCTCACCCTCATTAATAGAAACTAGGCTTTACCGCAATCCATCCCAGATCACTATGCCAACATAATAAACATGTAATGACAGGATTTACCATGATCTCCACCAGATCACTAGGCAAAAAGAAGCGTGGATGCCACCAGATTTCTCCACCTACACCGTGAGGAATTTTCTTGTCTACTAGTCTCTCAGGCTTTACCACAATCCACATTGGACCACTAGGCCCTAAACCGAGACCCACTCTCCAGGCTTTACCTTATATCCCACCCCGAGATTACTAGGCCTGATGGAGAGCACCCACCTCTAGGCTTTACCGTATATCCCACCATTAACCGGTTTAGGATTCCTAGGCACACAAGATTTGGATTTACAACAACCCACAATCTAGTTTAGGGGTCACTAGGCCAGAGGCTTTACCACAATCCACAATCCATTTAAGGGATAACTAGGTCATGTGTTCTTTCTTTTGGAGATCCACCTCACTCAGCTTTGAATCCATCTGACAACCCAACTCAACCAAAGTAGGAGAACTCCATCACACCATGCCTATCTGGAAATGGCAAGGCTAGGCTAAAAACATTGTCACACCTAGAAAAACCCATGCCATAATAGCAAAGAACCACATGCAATACCATGCATGCAAAATCTAGCAAGGAAACACACATGCAAATAAATACCTACAAAGAATCCTGCTATAGCTACTTGATTTTGCTCTTTCTTGCTTGCTCCTTCCTCCCTCTTTCCTTCTTTTCCTTTCTTTATCCAATGCAAAACTTGAGCAAAATATTTCCAAGTGATACTCATAAGCCTTCTTATCAACGAGGCCTATATTTTCTTTAATTTCCCTTATTTTCCTTCATTTTCCTCCTCACATACAACCTGTGACCTTTCACCTTCCTTTTCTCCTAATTTTCATTAATTTCATAATAAATGTGCCAAAAGTCCATTTTTTCATTTCTAAATCCTTTGTCATTGCCTTTTCCAATTTCCTTAGCCTTAATAAACCAAATGAACACCCAGTAGGATGTTTTTCCCATCATTCAACTTGGAATATGTGTCATGTGACCGTGGCCTTATATCTTTTTTAAATGGATTTTTGACCAAGTTTTTTACAGAACCCTCCCCCTTGGGGGAACACTGTCCTCGATGTTCAATGACACCTATAACCAACAAGACTGCTGCAATTGAACATACTACCTATGGAGCTTTATAACACAGCTCGTTGTAGTATTTACAATGACCATTATTGAAACATGACAATCATGGTATTTACTGGAGATTTATAACACATATCATTACAATATTTACAATAATAACCACATATAAACACATACACATTTGCTTCATGCAACAAATAATCATACTGTCTATGGAGATTTATAAATCCAGCTCGAGACAATATTTATAATAATATACACATATGCACATTTTCTCAACCAGCAAATAAAAGGATATGATGCCTGCATCCGCAACAAGGGAATCCAGAGGCTCACACCTCCACCCTTAAAGTAATAATAGGATTCACCTCCTTCCCAGGAAGTCCAAAATCCACTGCAAGGTCAAATCTGCATCCAATGTCCAACGTTATAGTCATGCGCCACTTGTCCTCTTAGTGAAAAATTACTGACTCATTGTTCCAGGGAACACTCCCAATGTGCATATGATTCCATCTGACAATGCTAATGATAAAAAAAAACATATCCCAGGCCTTCCCGCTCTGCTCACCCCCTTCCGTGCAGTCACACACCTTCCAAGTTCCAATGGCACCCCCATCACGGGAAGTTTGTCCCTTGGCAAGGGTTCCTCGCATTGGAAGGTCAAGCAACCAAGGCATATACCTACCCCAAAACCATCATATTGGTAATAGCATGCTCATGGAAATCAATGGACACTATTGGGTATCAGTGTCCCAAAATGGCCTTGTTCCTGAAGTGCTTTACCAACATACCGTTGCACATTCCAATTCCTTTCACTGATGTTCCTAATTCTTGTAGTCAGCTTTAACCACCCAACTGGGAATTTTTGTGCTTCATGTACCAAGCGCATAACTTCCATTAGATTCAAAATAAATTGAAAAAAATTCAAATCATACCTCATTGGTGGTCCGCCAACAAGGTACACTTGTAATTCTGTTTGTTTCCTGTCACAACAAGTTAAACTAGCATCTTTGACCAAATCATCATGTATAAATATATCACATTAGGTTAGCTCAAAACACAACCATCATAAATCAAAATCACAAATCACATCTAACCATCATAAACTAGAATCATAGATCACATGTAATCATCACCGACCAGAATCATATGCATAATGAAACTGAAATAAAATACTGATACTTATCCTTTAATCAATCCTTAGCTTCTACCTTTGTCCTTATTTTGTACGCACACCAAATTGGTTGCCACACCCGAAAAATACCCAATGCCTTCTCCTAAACCATGTGCACATACACATAGTGTGCTTCACACACATCCAACCACACATGACATACAACACCATGAAATACTTGCACCTACACCTAACATACCACACATACACCTACACCTAGTGTACAACACAACACAATACATACACCTACACTTGATGTACAACACAGTACATATACATGTACTACGCAAAGTACAACACAATGAGTACACATGTCATGATACCACAACTACACAATGCACATACATAGTATCGCATGCCCGCAACACCACATGTATGACACGCATACAATACCACATGTACACCAATATCACATGTACAACATGTACACAGTACCACCTATACACAACACCACTTTCACAACGTGTACACGACATCACATGTACATGGTACCACCTACACAATATGTACACAATGCCACATGTATATCATACCGCCTGTACAACGTGTACACAATGCCAGATGTACACAACACCACATGCACACCATGTACACAACACCATATGCATGACATGTACATAGCACCACCTACACGCAAGACCGCATGTACAACATGTACATAGCACCACATGCTCACAACACCACTTGTACAATCATGCACACAACACCATATGTACATAGCACCACATGTACAACATGCACACAACACCATGTGTACATAGCACTGCATATAGAACTTGTACATAACACCCTTTGTACACACCACTGCATATCCAACATGCACATGGTACCATATGCACACCACACCACATGTGGACAACATCACAGATCCAACATGTACAACATATACAACATATGCACAACGGTAGTACCACACATCCATAACCAGACTGTCTCTACCAAACAACCTTTCTTCTAGTTCCTTTCCACTATTCATGCATGTTCCAGCATGGTACTGGTCCATTGCTTTCATTCCGATGATGTATCCCTCAGCATTACATGCCCATAACATAAACATAGGCATAGTACAAGCATATAATATCAATTCATATCCACATGATACTGACCTCAAAGATCTGTCAAGCTACTCTTCCCACTTGATTCCTCATGAATCTCTTCATGCCACTCACCCGTATATGCAATCATTCCTCCACAAGAATGATCCCTGACAACCCTGTCGGATAGTAACATAGTCACATAGATACATATACATAAACATTAGCATAAAACAATCATGATCCTGTCAAACAACAACATACATACGTATATAAACATCAACATAATCATGATCATAACATAATTACCAGATAGCATAAGGTCAAGGCTAAGAGAACTCCCTTTATCTGTGCACACCATGCACAACATTAAGAATAATCATTCCCAACATAGCCAAGGCATCTGATGCCTTAGATCCATTTACTTCACCTTTCCTAATATCTTTCTCTGAATGTACATCCAGTGTCCATTTACACCAATGTACGGAACCAATCCAGCCGATTTTCATATTCTTACCTTCAAATTCCCTTACTCATGCAGCCAGCTTCATTCGAGTCTTACATTACCTGCTAGGTTTTGTTTAGCTCTCCCTAAGGTCCATTAAATTTCCTCTTTCCCAACCAATTCCCAAGAATCAAAACATAAAAGGCAAGAACAAGAAGCAAACGAGAGAAAACCATGAAACCAATAGCAATACAACATCACAAACAAAGTGGTATGGCCATACACTAGACATAAAAAAAACTACAAATCAAACACAAACAAAGCACAAAGAATCAAAATCACAAGAATCTCAACAAACACCATGAATCAATCCCCATGGTTCCCAGTGCTTCTAAAGGAAATATCAACCTAAGCCTTCTTTATAGTTTCATGGAAATCTCTTGCCATGAAATCCACTGCATCATATTGCCATAAACACATATTTGTCAGTGCATAAATAGGCATACAAATACACCAATTACCTTACCTTGTTGTGCTAAACGTGTTGCTTGCAACTGAACACATCCTTGCCATCTCTCAAGGGACTCCAATCCCTTGACGAATCTATCCATAACTAGAACCAGTTGTTATACCTGTCAAATACATATGTATGAATATAACACATATCCTCATAATGTCAAACAAATTCAAGGTTAAGAATACTTCCTGTATACAAAGCACTCATTCGTTTGGAATTGCGGTTTCCAAACATAGCCAAAGGAATTTTATCCAATTCCTTCATTTTACCTTTTTCTTTGATGCAATTGAGTCTTATTATGTACTATCACATCACCCAACTGTTAGTTATATAAACACATCAACTACTACCTTGTCATTCTAATACCAAGCATGTTTCCTGTAACTATTCACACATGTCAATCACATGTTCCAAAGATCAAGGCAACATATCTATTACTTGGAAATCAAACTTCACCAAGTCTATCAACCATGTCATACTCAACAATCAACTCACATTCACCAGTCATAATACATAATGCTACAACTATCACCTAACTACACTCAAGTACATATCAGTTGTCTCAACACATATGTATTAGTACAACCATTTTAAAACCAGATCATTTCAGCAATAAATCTTATAGAGACATACTCATATCATTCAAGTAATAAAACAATTCATACATCAGATAAATGATATAATAAACATCAAACACTCAAACAACAAATAAATGACAGTGTCAAACATTCAAACACTAAATATACGAAATAAGAAAACTCATGCATTAATGTATCTTAGGGGAGACCATCTTGTCTGCACAATCAATCTAGATTAGCATGATATAACTTCACAATATATCAACTCAACCATAAATAAGATCATGGTATCCATAATAGTCACTAGCTGACATGTTCACATCATAATCTCATAAAAAATTGTCATTCATGCATATCAATCACATACACAAAGTCAGTCTAGATTAGTATGACACAATATCACAACATGTTAACACATACCTAAATTTCATAACCCTAACCATTTTCATAGACCAATCCAAATTAGTATGATACATATAACATCAAGATCTTAATGTAATAACCCTAATCATCAAGTTACTAGCATATAACAACAACAAGTTATATATCATGCTCATTAACAACATATAACCTAATCATCAAGCTAAATATCATATAACAACAATGAGTTAACCTATAACATACTCATAAACAACATATAACATAATCATCAAGTTATCTAACGTAAGAAAACAATAGAAATGCATACCACCACAGGTTACTATTATTTATGACTATTTGACACATGTGCATACGACTACACTAATAAACTAGCATCTATCATGTATGTAACCATAACATCAATAAAATGAAAGGCATACACATAACCATAATGCATATAACAATCCTTAACTTACATAACTGCATGCACAACATACAAACCTGCATGAGGACATGCTCTTGCCTTGAAGTCCAATGTTGCAACTTCACTTTAATTATCTACATCTACTGCTCTATCTCATCCAACACATTAGCATCATAACAACCAACATTATCATGGTGACCTAAAATGCATACAATGACCTCATAATGCATGTTTGACCTACTATACATGCATAACTATAACCATGACAATGCATGCATAATAACATATGGACACTGACATGCATAACAAATGCATATACAACTGACATGCATCCATGAAAAAGACATCCCATCAACAACATCATCAACCTTCACATGGTGACATCACTACAACCATGATCAACACCATGCAAATGCAACAAGCATATGGACTACAAGCACAAGGAACGCATATGCAACCGATATGAATGACTGACCAACAAAACACCCATCCACTCCGAGGGGTGAACCATGCTCTAATACCACTCTATAACATCCTCCTCCCACATCTACCCAAATAACCAACCAACCAGGGTAAACATGTGACGAGAGGCTACTATGATGGGATTCAGCCTCCTAGGTGACCTTAAGGAAGTGGAATCGATGGAAGAACACCATACAAACCTTCCACATCAGCAATGGGACTCCCAAGAACCATCCCAACCTCTCAGGTAAGTGACCTCTAGGTCCCATTGAATTTTTAGACCAATTAACCCCTAGACACTCCCATGATATGGGCATGCATGCTTCTAGAGGGCTCTGGACGCTTCCACAACGGTATGCCAGCATCCAAGGATTTTTTTCCCAACATTATACCAATGTCCCCGAGCATTAAGCCACTTTTTCTGGCCAGGAGCCCAGGTCACTGCCCATAACTAAATGACACCTTCAGAATAGAAATATAACAAGGGAATGATGATACAAATGTAATTACTTGAACAAGGGCTTGACTGGACCCCTACTAGCCATGAGAGGCATTTTGTCAAACATGTCATGAATATGTAATCTATAGGTGTAAACAACATATCTAAGCATAGGGGTCTCATATGTATATGAGAATTGCTAAGAAGCACTGCTCCCTCATATCATTAGCCACATTATCATCTATTAGGTTATAGATAAATTATTCATTCATTTACAAATCAAAACATGAGGAGAGCCATACATCATCATTTTCATAAAACATGCTTATAACCAGCATAATAACAACAAAAATATCAAGGATACATCAACCATATAATCCACATATAAAATAGTACATTTATACATAAGATATCAAGGAAATAATATCGTATTAATGGATGCAAAAGCCAACTCGGTATGGGACTACCATGTTCCACCCAACCAGAGAATGGTTGAGCCAATTCTCTCTTCAACCATTCACCCTTGTGCCGTATTCCAAGCATGAATGTGGGACTCAAACCAAAATAACCAACTAGGGCATCCCAAGGCTAAACCACCTCACCCTCATCAATAGAAACCAGGCTTTACCGTAATCCATCCCAAATCAATAGGCCAACACAATAAACATGTAATGACAGGCTTTACCATGATCTCCACCAGATCACTAGCCAAAAACAAGCGTGGATGCCATTGAATTTCTCCACCTACACCGTGAGGAATTTTCCTGTCTCCCAGTTTCTCATGATTTATAGCAATCCACGCCAAATCACTAGGCCCTAAACTGAGACCCACACTCCAGGATTTATTGCATATCCCATCTCGGGATTACTATCCTGATGGAGAGCACCCACCTTTAGGATTTACCATAAATCCCGCGATTCACCGGTCAAGGATTCCTAGGCCCACTTAGGCACACAATACCTAGATTTACCACAACCCACATTCTAGACCATGGGTCACTAGGCCAGTGTCTTTACCACAATTCACAATCTGGTTCAGGGATCACAAGGCCAAGTGTTCTTTCCTTTGGAGATACACCTCACTCACAATTAAATCCATCCGATAATCTAGCTCAACTAAAGCATGAGAACCACATCACACCATGGCTATTTGGAAATGGAAAGGCCAGGTTGAAAACATTTTCACACCTGGAAAAATCCATGCCATAACAACAAATAACCACATGCCATACCATGCATGCCAAATCTAGCAAGGAAACACACATGCAAATCGATACCAGCAAAGACTCCTGTTGTATTTTCTTAATCCTGCTCTTCCTTGCTTGCTCATTCCTCCCTCTTGTCTTATTTTCCTTTTCATGATCCAATGCAAAACTTGAGAAAAAGATTGTCAACTAATCCTCATAAGCCTTTTTATCAACGAGGCCTATATTTTCTTCAATTT
This sequence comes from Pinus taeda, assembly GCA_000404065.3. Taxonomy (NCBI): domain Eukaryota; kingdom Viridiplantae; phylum Streptophyta; class Pinopsida; order Pinales; family Pinaceae; genus Pinus; species Pinus taeda. The sequence continues at coordinate 96,135 of APFE031747071.1, forward strand.
CCATTAATTTTCCTTCATTTTCCTCCTCACATGCAACCTGTGACCTTTCACATTCATTTTCTCCTAATTTCTGTTATTTTCATAAATGAATGTGCCAAAAAGGCCTTTTTGCCTTTCCAAAGACTTTGCCAATTTCCTTAGCCATAATAAACCAAATGAACACCCACTAGGATGTTTTTCCCACCATTCAGCTTGGAATACATGTCCCATGACTGTGGCCTTATAGTTTTTTTACATGAACTTTTTACCAAGGTTGTTACAAAATTTCTCCTTCTATCCAATCAAATTTCTATACTAGAGACTAAATTACATCTAATGCTTATAGGATTTGTTTCTATACATAAAAAATGGTAGAATCAAAATCTGTAATGGAAGTTAAAATAAAAACCTAATTATAATCCAAGCACATGCTCATGAACGATAATTTCATCACATAATCAATTTCATATGCATCATTCTAATCTTAAACAAAGTTGAAACCTCAAAGACATATATGCTTGAAGGATCATGAAAATGAAATATAATCGATATTAAACAATTGGATTTAGCATCCAAGACATAATTCAATTTTAAAGGCGATCAACAACTTGACAAAGCATTCATAATCAGAAGCAACTCTATTAATATATATTTCATAGAATCCATTAACATACATAAATTGACTAAGATTCCACATCAAATCAACAAATTTCATAAAAAAGAATTCATGAATTTCAAAAACATAAAACTATATGTAATATTTTATATAGATGGAAAGACAAATATTTATTCTTTATCATGAGTAGGCCACCACATTGGTTGCAAATAGGATTTTCACCTTTGAAATGTGTTTATTAAACTACATGTGAATTTCCCTCAAGTTAATTGCAGCACTTGGTAGGAAGAAAATGGAATAGCAATTAGGAGAGAAGGAAGCACACTAAGTTGCATGCGCACAAATCTATTAAATTATTATTCATCAGATTGAATTGTTACATAAAACAATATATATTATCTTAAAAGAAACGAAAATAAAAGTATTAATCCACTATTGAGCTTTTTACTTTATAGTAAGGATTAATTATCTCTTTGATTCGACTCTTAATTTTATGTTTTTTTTAATGTAAATTTCCCAACTAGTTTTGTTATACTTTTCATTATATACTTAAAATGGTAATTCTTGGTTTTTAATTTATAAATTTGACATTTCATTAATTTACAAATATTCCACACAATGTAGGAAAAAGAGCTTTTGAATTTATACTTCTTCATTTGTACATATCCGGGATAACATTTAGTCTCTTGGCTTCTTGGGTTGTTCTTATATTTCCATTTCACATTTTGTCAATTGCTTTCATCCTTCCATTTCACATTTTATCAATTTCTTTCATCTTTCAATTTCATATTTTGTCATGTAGTCTACATTTGTTGGTGATTGAAGTATCTTGATTAAAAATTGATTCTTCTCTCCAATCAAATTTCCCTACTAGAGACCCAATTGCATCTAACAATCCAGGAGTTATTTCCTATGCATAACAAAAGGTAGAATTAAAAATGTCTTATGGAAATTAAAAGGAAAGTGTAATTATAATCCAAATATATGCTTATGAACAAAAATCACATTACATAGCCAACTCCATATGCATAATTTTAATCTTAAATGAAATTTAATAATGAAATAAAGATGCTCACAGAGTCATGAAAATTAAACATAACTATATCATACAATCATATTTGGCATCCAAGACATAATTAACTTTTAAATAAAGCCAACAATTTGGAAAGACAATCATAAGAAAAAAATATGTATAAACAATCATTTTAATATATTCCATGGAACCCATTAACATGTATAAATGAACTAAATTCCACATCGGTGAATTTCATAAAAGAGAATTCATGAATTTCAAAAACATAAATAGAAATATAATATTTCATGTAAAGATAAAGAGAAATATTTATCTTTCATCATTGTTGGAAACACCGAGGGGGGGGGTGGTGAATTAGTATTCCTTAGCAATTAACACTTTTAAATCTTTTGAGAGCATTAGTTAATCTTCAATTATTATTAATGTTTATACAATAATAATAGTAAATAAAAGAACACAATAGGCATAAGAATTTTAGGTGGAAAACCCCCTCCTGGTAAAAAACCAGCGAACATTTTTCTAATAAATTCTTTAATCTTCAACCCCAACTGAAATGAAAGCAACAACTTCTTAGAATTCCAGAAAAGCATTCTTCTCCAGCTCTCATTGGAAGGATGCCCCAACGCCTTGGTTTCTTCAGTAATCAACTGAATGGATGCCCCAACACCCTAGCGAGCCACAACTTACCCTAACACCACCCTACCACCTTGAAATGTCACATGCCTCAACCTGTAGACGACATCATACACCTACCTAACACCTCCCTGCCACCCTATAATGACTGAAATATGAGAAGACCGTGGATTCCCAAACCAGGGACAACAAGCCACGATACAATAAGATGTACAATGATTTTTGTGTACTTGACCAAATACCCAATCACTCTATAACTTGCAACCCAACCATGACATCATCCCAACGGTGACTCCTATACCTCCCAACACTGCCTCTTCGACTCTAGGTAGAATGACTCTTTCACAAATGAATCTTTTACAATATAAACAATGATGAATATTTTACAAATGACTCTTTTACAACTTTACAATGATGACTCTTTTATAAATGACTCTTTTACAACTTTACAATGATGACTCTTTTATAAATGACTCTTTTACAACTTTACAATGATGACTCTTGGCCTTAACAATACTTCACGATATCTGGATGGCTATCATGTCTTCAAGGATGTACCACTGCAATGCTTCCTTTGATTTGATACTTCTGCTCTTGAATTCTTTCTTGATGTTGTACTTGAATCTTCTTCTACTTCCATGAAAAATTTTCCCAGTGAAACCAATCCTAAAAGAAAGAAAAAAATACCCTTAAACTTACCTTTGCTGGCAAAACACATGTAAGTGCATAATAATGAATAAATACAAATTAAAATTACAATGTGTACATAGAGTGTGCTTGTCACTTTTGTTGTTGACTTGTTGCAGCAGTAGACAAAGACCCCCACTCTTGATATAGGTCTGGACTCTATGAAAGACTATATCCAAAACTGACCTAAAGATATATACAATAAAAACTGATGACAACCCCTAGACTTGTGATGGACCAAATTCTAAGTACAACAATAAAGATCATTCTATCAAATATGACAAGACAAGTAACATGAACTTACAACGTCATATAGATTTAGCAGACTTGGGATAGCATCAAGAATATGTAGCATCAAATGTGTAGTATCAATAATAGCACATCCGAAATGTGGTATCAAAACTAACCATGACATATAGAGACATAGAGATATAACCGAGACCCTATATATACTTATGTTGTCCTGCAAAAAAATATGTGAGAGATGATACTCAAAATTCAAATGTAAACACTAATCACACATACCTTGTTATAGGAGACTTACCATTGACTATTGATGTGTGATCCTTACTGTATTGATCCTTGAATGCATGTTTTTTCTTGCCTTCTAGGAGCTCGATATTGAATATATTGTATCTATGTAATTTCAGATCTCCAGGGTCTGAAATTTTGTTTCGTGGTAGCCCTCTGAGTCCTCTTTCAAAACCCACAAGTATGATCAAGTTTGGATTCTTCAAGAAAGAGTTATGCCCAGTCTCCCACGATGACCTGATTATAGACTGGTTTAGTAGAGTGAACTTGTATGAAGTGCCACATATCACTTTTGTGACCTTCAACCTTGAAAATGATACCCAACAAACTAAAGTCCATTCTCTTTCTGTCATTATTTACGAAATTTCAATCCAATTATCCGAGAGAAAGTTATGACGATGTTCCCAATGTCACCTATTTGACATGGAATTGGGGAGCCTACAAAAACCCTAAATTCCTCAGATCATATCTCAAAAAATATAGTGAACAAAGATTTGAAATTAAGTCATGAGGTTCATTAAGATTTCAGCTCAAATGGGTTTTAATTTAAAGTTCTGAAGCTTCACATAAAAAACTTTATAGCAAAATTTCCATGATGACTTGTTTGAAGGCACAAAATCCCTACTAGAGGAGGATATGAGAGTCACTATTTATATGAATGTCTTAAGTTGAGAGGGTCCTCAACAAGTGAACGTTGGAGGGATTTTAGGAGAAAAAAAAAACATTATTAATTATTGACTATTCAATGAACACAACCAATTATGAGTGTCATGCCACAACCCCATAGGGCTTTAGCCCACTAATTGGGGTTACTAAGTTCAAACACGAATATCTCTCAAACTGTGAATAATTACGTGGCATGCCATATATCAAGGGAAACATCTCAATGATTATAATCCATCTAGAAGATCCTTGACTCAGAATAGAGTAAGTTTTCAAGTCAAAATTCCCATGCAAGATCGGGGTAGCCCCTGGTGCTGCTTGGGTTGACATCAATGCCAACCATTAATCAACAATGTCCCCCTTTAGCATTGATGGTAACACAAGTACTCCCCCTACAATCATGACACCTCTTCCTACTGCCTTATCTCCCCTTTTGTCATCAATGGCAAAGGGTAACTCCCCCTAAAAAACTGTCATCCTGTGGTCCTATACACACCTCCATTCCCCCTTTCTACTTAGTTATATAAGACAAAGATTCTAATGAGAACTTGAGAATCCTAAGATTTTGGCAAAGATACTCAAATGCTTCACGAGGTAATGGTTTGGTAAATTTGTCAGCAATTTGTTCCTTTGTGCCAACATATTCAAGCTTGATATTCTTTTCGGCGACCTGCCCTCTAACGAAATGATATTTGATCAGAATGTGCTTTGTTTTGGAATGCATCAAAGGATTTTATGAGATATTAATGACATTGGTGTTATCGTAGAAGATGGGAATAGGTTCATCAAACTTAACTTGAAGATATTGTGAGGTTTGCTTCATCTAGAGAACTTGAGTACAACAAGCTGATGGGGTGATGTATTCTACTTCCACTATGGATAACGAGATTGAATATTGCTTTTTGATTAACCATGAGACAAGGCAACCACCTAGATAGAACGTTGCTCCACTGGTACTCTTACAATCATCAACACTTCTTGCCCAATATGCATCTGTATAAGCTTGGATAACCAGATCATTTCCTTTGGGATACCATAGGCCATATTCCACTGTACCCTTAAGGTATTGAAGAATTCCTTTTGACGCCAATAATATGAGATTCTTTTGGTGCTGCTTGGAATCATGCTACTTGTCCAACTGCCTGCATCACATATGGCAGGGAGACTGTCACATATAGGAGACTACCAATCATGGATCTATACAACCTTTCGTTGACATCCGTTGACAAATCTTCTTGTAACCTGTTACCATGGGGGTAAGGATAGGCTTGCAATCTTCCATCTTGAATTTCTTGAGCATTTCCTTGATGTACTTGATTGATATATGAATATTCCTTTATCCTACTGAGATATATCGATAATCGTTAGATTGTCTTGATCCACTTTCACATAGAGATTGCTTGTCAACGCTTCCTTTCCTGAATCTGTAATACTTCAACTATTCTTCTCCGCCCGAACATGTAATGAAACTGCCATCTTGTTCAAACTACTTGTCTATCAATCATAGACTTGTGTCATATACTGTTGCATAGACTCCTCATCTTCAAATTTCTAGGAGTCGATAATTTGAATTGTTTAGAATAGTGTGTCATTTAATGGACCATCTTGACTCGAGTCATTAACTAAAGCAACTACTAATTCCTCACAATACGTTACGAATCGTGAAAGCATAACTATTGGGACCTTATTTCCTTCTTGCTTTTCTTGCTCATCTTGTAGTTGTTCATCTAGTACCTGTTTTCCTTTCCAAACCTTCTTATTCTCATCGTCAAGATTTTCATTCATGGTTGATTCCATCTTGTACCTACAGTTACGAGCTATGTGTCCATAGTTATGACATGTGTAACATTCGCTGTTATTCATAGAAGATTATGTTTGGTGTCTATCTCGTGATCTTGCAAGTTTGCTTCTAGTGTTTTGTTGATAATAATTGTACATGTTTGGAACTTCACAATCCCTAGCCATATGTCCAAAATTGTTACATTTGTAACATTCGACATCATCTCTCAAATGATGAAATTTGTTGGTATTATGTTGAGTTCTGGAATATCCATTTCTAAAGGATCTTCTGGAATTATATTCATTCCAAACATACATGCGACATTCTATAGCTCTATGTCCAAATCTTCCACATGAATAACATTGACCATAAAAGATAGGTTGATACTTGGGAGGAAATATTCTTCCAGGAACTGTCTTCCAAGGTTCTTCTTGCGAGTCTTGATCTCTTGATCTAGCTTGGGGATCTATCTTTTTGCATATCCATCTTCTTTATTTTTCATAGAAGGACTTGACACCTTTTCAGATTTTTCTTTGTAACCAAGACTAGTCTTGTCATTATGTGATCATTGGGTGCTGATGAATTTGTCCAAAGCCTTTGAACTGTTGGCATAGTCTTGAAGATTTTTTCCACATTTTACTTCCTTTTGTAGAGAAACTATTTCAGCTTCCAATGCTTCTCTCTCCTTGTTTCTTTCCTTTACTTCCTTCCTGAGTGATTCTTCAATTCGTTTGTATTCTTCAACCTTGATTTTAATATTGAGGACCTATTACCTTTTTGTCTTCAATTCGTTTTCAAGAGTGTTAACAACTTCTTTTCGGCCTTGAGCTCTTTGATAACCCTGATTACTTCATTTTTAATTTCGACTTCAGTCATTTCTTCTTCTTCGTCTCATTCTTTGTCAGGTGCCTCTTGTTTATTGTGCTTGGCCATAAATAATACTCTTCCATTGAATTCTTCTTCATTATCAATGTCTTCTTCGAATGAGGAACTATCTTCTTTGGAGAAGGAACTTTTCTTAAACCATTTCTTCTTGTCTTGCTTATTGAACTTGTTAGGACTTTTCTTCCCTTTCGTAACACCCTCATTTTTGTGAGGACATTTGGCTGCAAAATTCCCAACCTCACCTCAATCAAAACATATTAATGGAACTTTACCTTTGAATTTTCCCGTACCTATTCTCATTTTCCCCGTGAAGTAGGCAAATTCTTTATCTGAGAATTCTTCTTCTGTTTCCTCATCCTTACAATTGCAAGTTTTTTCTTTCGGAGTCTGCTTGTCCTTATTATTCTTCTTGGATGTAGCAAAGGGTGTTTCTAAGTGATATGTGCCATCCTCTTCTTCAATCCTCATTTCATATGCCGTAAGAATTCCATGCAATTCATGTATGCTGAGATTGGTCAAATTCGATCTATCTTCCAAGGCAGATACCTTAGGGTTAAATCTTTCTAGCAAGGTTTTGAGGATATTTCGGACAAAATTTTTTGTTTCAGAAGGTTCTCCCAAACCTTCCAATGTGTTTGTTGTTTCATCAACACGCTGAAAGTATACATCAATATCTTTCACCTTTTCGAGTTGCTCAAAATTTTCCCTGAAAATTTGAAGCTTTGCTTCTTTCACCTTTGAGTCACCTGCATATATATTTTCAAGCTTTCCCCATACCTCTTTAACAGTTTTGCACCTCAATACCTTAAGATAAATAGATTATATAAACCCACTAATAATAAGATCTTTAGCCTTTGGATCATATACCATATTTTTCTTACCTTGTTCATCATGGGTTGATATGAAGCCTTTGTCAACGATTTCCCATACTTCGTATCTTTGCATCAGCAAATGAGCCTACATTCTTCCACTCCAAAGTGCATAGTTATTTCCATTGAAAAAATGAACTTTATTCTTAGTATACTCCATGACCTCCTTCCAGCTGTTAGACTGCTATTGAAGGAACCAAGCTCTGAAACCAATTGTTGGAAATACTGGGGGGGGGGGGGGGAACCAGTGTTCCTTAGCAATTAGCACTTTTAAATATTTTTAGAGCATTAGTTAATCTTCAATTATTATTAATTTTTATGCAGTAATAATAGTAAATAAAAGAACATAGTAGGCACAAAACATTTAGGTGGAAAACCCCCTCTGGATCAAAAACCACCGAATGCTTTTCTAATAAATTCTTTAATATTCGGCCCCAACTGAAATGAAAGCAACAACTTCCTAGAATTCTAGAAAAGCATTCTTCTCCAGATCCCACTAGAAGGACATCCCAATGCCCTGGTTTCTTCAGTGATAAACAGAATGGATGCCCCAACACCCTAGTGAGCCACAACTCGCCCTAGAACCAAGCTTCGTAAAACCAAGGGAGGTCCTAGGCTCCTACCACCCTGAAGTGTTCACAGGCCCCAACCTGTAGGCAACTTCATACACCTGCCTCAGACCTCCCTGCCACCCTATAATGACTGAAATAAGACAAGACTGTGGATTCTCAAACTAGGTAAAACAATCCACGATATAATAAATTGTACAATGATTTTCATGTACTCGACCAAATACCCAATCACTCTAAAAAATAAAAAATCATGGCATAAAAAGTTGATAATGCCCTCTGGGCTAACCGAATTAGCACCAAAAAGTCTATTGGGATGTCTCCCTTCCAAATAGTATATGGAGTTGATGTTGTTTTTCCTGCTTCTCTAGGAGTTCCTGTGTTAAAATTGTTACAGTAATCTCAAGTAGAAACCAATGATTTACATAGAAGAATTAATTAGTCCATTTAGTTGGAGAAGTATAGGGAGGAAGTCTATAATAAAATCATTGAGAATAAGATTAAAAATATCCATGATAGAAGGACTAAGGTAGATGATTTTCAATTAGAGGATCTAGTATTTAAATGGGATTCAAGGAATGAGAACAACAACAAACATGGGAAATTTGATCATCTGTGAAAGGGACCCTACAAAGTTGCAACCTTCCAAGGAAATAATGCATTTTTATCGAAGGACTTGAATGAAGAACTACTGCCTCGTGGACTGGTCAATGGCAGACTTCTCAAACACTAATTTCCTCAAAGTTAAATTAGTTTTCATTTTGAGTCATTGTACATATCATTTTACTATTCTACTACAAGAGTGAAGGTGGCTAAAATTAGAAATTGAAGCCCGAATAGAAGGCCCCGAGCATTTGGTGATTTTGTTACCAATTGTCATGCGGAAAGAGTTATTTTTGCGGACAAAGCTAACCTCCCTAGGAGTCTAAGACTCTCTAGTGACAAACAAACCAAACAAGAGCAATCCTTCTCTAAACACACATTATTCTATGAGAGATCAAGTGTTTTCCGATCTTACCTTAGGTCCAACGCTTGTTGTAGCAGTCCAGCCTTGCTGATCCAGATGAGCTCCTCCTTCACTTTAAGACCTGCATACACTACAAAGCAAACGATTACATAACACCTGAATATTTCATAAAACAAAGCATATTCATCACATAGACCAAGGAGTACATGAAATAATTCATTAACAACAAATCATTGAGAAGAATGGACTTATTTGTATTAAGGAAACAAAAAAGGAACCATTACAACCTGAGCCTTGGTGTTGTGCAAACTCCTCCCAGGGTCCAGCAAGAGATTTCCTCTACTTTGACAAGCTCACCCACTCCCACTATGGCAACAAGGAAGGATAGTGATCTCTCCTCACAAGTCAACAATGGAAGTCCTAATTCCAGCAGCATTTACCCTTAGAATGTTCAGCTTTTAGCCTTCCCTCCTTTGGCCCAAGGCCTGTATTTATAGTATTCTAGAGGAAGTTATTTAGTTCCAACATCAATGGGATACTCCCTCTTTTGGATGGGGTAGCTCCTCTCTTGATGGGATAAGCTCCTCTATCATAGGGATGCATGAACCATTTGGAGGCACTCAATACACGTCAAACACTCTTCTAGAAGGCTCTAGAAGTGACCACAAGTAACTTTTTAAAGATGAAACTCGCGCCTTTTGACCTTTACAGGGGTACGCACCCATCCTTTGGCTTACAGAGCGTACAAGTACGCAGGTATAGTATATTTGGAGTGCGTACACGCAGGCAAGGTAGAGAGAACCTGCGTACCCAGAGATAAACATGTTTTTAAGTGACTCTCTCTCTTTTTGAAGTTTTGGCATGAAGAGCAGAGGTATGGGGCTTGACAAAGAGGACAATATGGCTATTGATGAGGCTATATAAACTGCAGATAGTCAAGGTGACAAATTTCAGTGTAACATACTCCAAAATTTTTTTAATGAAAATTTAAAGATGACTTTTTGAAATTGATTTAGAACTAGTCATAAACCCTAGCTTTTCTTCAGTGACAAAATTTCACTATATTAAAATTCCCAAAATAAAAGTAATAGCAAAAATACCAATATATTTTGATTGAAGGAGCAAAACCCTAGGATCATAGTCTCTGATACCAAATGTTAGGCAACAAATACCAAAATAGCTTGAAAATAGAAAGAGAAGTGATTCCATACCTTAAGAATAAAATAGAATAATTAAATATAACCTTCTTTGAGTGAGGAACCTCTTTTTACATTAGAACAAATGTAGAAGATGAGAAGCTCTTAAGACTAGGTTTCCTTGGTGTATATATAGGAGACAAAGGATACAAGCATAATTAAAAGGTCTAGTTGATAACACTACTATAACAATAGAAATGTAATAACTCAATATCAAGCCTTATCATGGGACCATATGCTTAACATGAGGCTTTATGCAGAGCTTAACACACCCAACCCAATTGTTGTTAGGCTTGGTTAATATATTCATAGCTAAACACTCCCAACAACTATCTAGGGAAAAAATAATCATTGTATTTTCATCCACTTCCCACACAACATAGAAAAAGCCTATCCCTTTTTTACACATTAATGTCTCTTAAATATGATTTATTTTAGCATTATTAGTGTGGGTGAGAAGAATCCATTTCACTATTTAATTTTTGAAATAACTCTATAAAGTTACATATTAACTCCATAATAATAACAATATATAAAGCTTTATACTTATTTATTATATATTTTTCCTTAATAGAAAATGTAGTATAAAACCCATCAAATTAACTAACTTGGAATTTCATGGCAGACGATTATGAAAGATAGGCTCAAAATATTTTTAATTATTGAAAAAATATATAAACATTAATCATTTTTAATAATATATAATAGTTTTAATTTATAAATTAGTTTAATTATATATTTAATTAAAAAATGTTAACCATTGTACAAATGTATCTACAAAATATATAAATAATAATAAATTTTTTAATGAAATCAAAATACCATTTAGAAATATTATTAATTATTCTGGATATTCCTTTAATATTGTTGTTTTTAAAAAAAAATATTCACATTATATTATTAATTATTAATTATTCCCTTCTGATATTTTTTGTTTTTGTGTTTTTTAAAATTGGAAAAAACCGTTCACATTATACTTTGTTTATACGGAGGAAACATTTTGAAAACCATTCGCATCTTACCTTATCCCATGATGGTTACCTTTAAAGCAATGGTCATAGAGGTTACTAGAATTCCTAGAAAACTTGGCCAATATTTATTCTTGTAGAATTCCTAGAAAACTTGGCCAATATTTATTCTTGGTTTTTCACTCCTGCTAAATGGTTAATCCTTGTTTTATTTTCAAAACCATACTAATCTCAACTATAGTCAATCAATCATGAGCAATGCAAATACTTATGTCAAGTCCAAGATAGTTTCAACATGATCTCCTTCTTCAAACCTTCCTTCCTCTAACTAGGTCATAACTAGCATTTGCATCAGATGTTGCAAAGGAAACGCCGTAAGGCATAAATTGAAGAACACAAATACCACAAGAGAATACTTTGATAAAGAATAAAAATATATTGAATGCTCAAATCAATGCCCCATTAACTGGAACCACTTAGTAGACATATCTATCAACATTAGGATTATACACAATGATAAAGAAATTTCCCATATACAAACAACACCTTCCACAACAACCTTTTGTCACATCCACATTTTAAAAAATGCCTTGGAACGTGATTGGAATCTCCCATATTGCCTTTTTCATTATGGGATAAATCTTCCATATTGCTATTGAATAGTCCTCCAAGTTTAGTAATGCGCATCTCCCATGGGGCCGGAGAAGTGTTTCTCCCTCTTTTTAACCACAAGAAAAAAAGTCAGTTACTGTAAACATCGTCTCAAGAAAGTTCTGATTTGTATGGCAAAATTTGGATTTTTATTTTTGATTTTAACATTGGTTAAGCTTGATTTGAAATGTAACATCCACATGTTCATAATGGTTTAGAAGTCTAAGCCAACCTCTTTACAATCTAGATTGCATATGTATGTCTATTTTAAGGTGGTTGTATGGAACAATCCCTAGTTGAAACTTTTCTGTCCACCTTAGTGGGTAACTGTGGTCTCCTTTGATCAAACTCTAGAGGAGTAGGGCTTCTTGGTTATATTACAACGTTGGTCATTTAATTTATATATCTAACTTCGATTTTTTACTTTCGTGGATTCCATGGATATTGGACTCACTATGTTTCATTTGCATTGGTGAATTTC